>CANNZV010000798.1:218232-252975 GCA_947561585.1 Caprella mutica
AAACCAAGTATTGCGCAGGGCTCTTCGTCTCTTAATTCTTGGAATAAGAAATTCTCTTATCATAATTCGGTATCGTTCACCATTAACTGTTGAAGTTGTTCCATCATCACTTTCGAAGAAGTAAGGACCAAACACCGTGGAGGCAGTTATTCCACACCACACAGTGACACGAGGAGAGTGCCTCCTCGTTCCCCAGATTTGACTCCAGCTGACTTTTTTCTGTGGGGATACCTTAAGTCAAAAGTCTACGTGACAAATCCATCAAATTTGCAGGAACTCAAGGACAACATTACTCATCAAATTGTTCGAATTTCGCCTGATACGCTGAGGATGGTCATGCAAAACACAGTGAAAAGAGCGCAAAGTTGTCGAAGCGTCAGTGGTCATCATCTAAAAGATATTGTTTTCAAAAAATAGTCTTAATAAACCATGAAAATGTTTTTCTTTGATTTGAAACCTATTTTAACAACCTGGCCTCCTTAGTTTTTGTTTAATTAGAAAATTAAAAGGGTCAGTTACTTCTGGGACACCCTGTATAACGGTCAGAGCTACATTTTCTTTTACTACCTATAAGGGGAAACCAAAGTAGTAATGTAAATTTTAATTTTCAGGAAAAAAGGTTAATTTAAGTTCAATATTTTAACGTATATTTATTATAAATAGAAAACAAGAATCGAAGTCGGAACTAAAATATTTCGAGCAAACTGAATAGTGACTTATTAACTGTTCAGTCTCAACGTCATTGTGCAAGTCTTTAACGACAGACTGTAATCATGTTTTCTGGACAAAAACAACCGATCTTTAAATGTATTGATAAATGAACATTTTCGTACATTGCCCATTTCTCACTAGTTTAATATTTATGAAAGATACAATAATTATTAAATTTAGTCACATACTACAGCGCACGTCCGCATGCTAACGATATTGCATCAGAAATAAACCGACGCTCCGCGGCTCCTAATTCCAGGATACAGTAACATATAGGGTATGGTAATCAGCTGATTGAATCTATAGTTTGACGTGACCACCGGGTGACTCAAAATGGCGACTCTGACCACACTTTAAAACATGGAAAAACTTACTTAAACTTAATCACTTTTAAATTGAATTTTTTCTTATCAATTACTAACTAGGCATTAGTTATTTTTTTTCTTATTTGTTATTCATAGAAACTACAATTTAGCAGTTAACTAGCACTAGTTTAGGCTCCTCGGTAGCCTATTTTCAAGACCCTATTTTTTATAGATAAGTTAAAGAAATGAACAATAAAAACACACCTGAATTATATCTATATAATCAACTTTAAGGTTCAATCGCCATTTCCGTTTTTCTTTTGCACGAAACCCCTATAAAATGATTTCAAACTTATCGAAATTAACATGCAAATACGAGGAATTATGAGTCGCTCGGTCACAAACAAGGAATGTGTTGTTGTGGTGACGTCATATTTTTGTGTCGTCTACTAGGTACTATACCCGTTTATGTTCCTGTACCCTGCCTAATTCATACTGAACACTCGTACAAAACATGTACAGAACAGATATAATTATATTACTTAAAAATAAATAATTTTATTATCAGTTTAATATCATAAATAAATATTTTGATTATAAATAGCATATTAAATCAAATACCATTCTCTTTATGTCGTTTTTGAATAATTAAAAATAAGTAATGTATCAATCGTAGGCAACTCCAAGTATACGTCACGGTACGGACGACCCGGTGCCAAGTGTCGCTAGAAAATTGAGAAAATTCTGTAGTGCGACATCTTCCTATATTCAATGATCTGTGCCCTAGGTTCAAGTAAGTTATAGTACTGGAACTATAACAACGTCTCTCAGCTACATTATTAGGCCTGTTTTTCGGTCCACTGCTATATACGTAGTAATGACAGTAGAGTGATTTGTTACCGTGACGTCATTAAGGCAACAGACTTTATCGAAAATTAAGGTCAAGTAGTTTGAATAACTGAATACACCATCACTCTCTTCTTATATTGGCAATAAATAAACATTTTTTCATAATTTATCACTCTTAGATTGTCTTAAATTTAATTTAGAGTGTTGCGGTGATGACGTCACGTACACTAACCGCAAGGTGAAGGTGACTACACTAACCGCACTACTATATTCAATACACTGGTAGTCCGTGAATATGCATGTATGAGCAGTGGACTGGACTACAGACACATTTAAACAAAATGTTAACTGCCTGCCTGGGTTACGCAATACGCAAGAATGTGTCCACGTTTTTATGTAGTAGAGACAAATGCGCGAGCTGTGATTGGTTCACACTCCATCCAATCACAGTTCAGCTCACTCAGTTGCCAATCTCTTATATACCTATGTATTTATTTCTCTTTATATATTCAATATTTTTACTCGAAATTTGGTACACATTAGTTTAGTACATAGTATACTAATAACTTGTAAAAATACAGTTAAGTAGGTTTATAAATAAGACGTGTTTTTTAACATAGAGTCAAACCTACTCGTTGTTTCTGACAGTCAAACTCATTACGGTTAATAATAATATTTAAAAGTATATAATTAGTATCTTGTTGAAAAAACTGTGTTTTTTTAATAGGTTGCCCTAATAGCCTTGGAAGCATAAGTTAGTAATAGGGCCGAATATAAATGTGTAGACTGTTGGACTGTAGTTCACTTTTATTTTATTTTTTAGATATAAAATATATACCTAAAAAATCCGAGGTTAGTGTACAAATGTTCGGAATAAATGTCTGGTTCGGAACAAATGTTCGGACCAAACTTTTCAAAATTGGGTTCGCTATACGGAGGTTCGGAACCCTAAATCGACGAAAATTCGGGTTCGGATTCGGAACCTTAAAAAAGGTTCGCGTGCCCAGCTCTGCAATTAGGTGATAATAAGTTCATAATTAAATCTTAAATCTCTAATTTGCCTCCATCGCCTGGCAACTCGTTCAGTTAAAAAACACGTTTATATATAGTATGATTGATAAATTCACATAAATTGGAAGGCTAATCATGTGGAACATTCCTCAATTTTTATCATAGAAAACACAAGGCGAAAAAACCATCAAGAAGAGGCAATGACATATAAACCGAAGAAAATATGTTGCGTGCCATCTTTATCCATTAATTTTAGCGACAGTAATTAAATATCAAAGGACCACTTTGAACAGCTGATTGAACTATAAACGCCATGATGAACTGACCTGATAGACTATAGACGACCTAGGTTTAGGTCAGTCATTACTTTACACGATTATTTATGTCATCGTGTAACATTGATCAAACAATAGTTTATGCACTGTAAATATTTTTAGCAGAACAGTGAGGTCCAAAATATTTGCTGATTCAACATATTCGGACATGCAAGAAAAAAAAATTTCATTCAACCTTAATTTTGATCGGTGTTCATGATACCTGCAGGTAAATAAATTGAAGCTCATAATTAAAGCTCATAAATTACAGCTCATAATATAATACACTCTATAATACTCATGACAGGTGATTACTCACCTAATACTGAGTGCGAGTTAAGTATTTTTCGAGAAAAAATGAGTTTATTATATAGCATTATAGAACTAAGGACTATTATCATTATTCTGAAAACAGCATACAATTTGGTTTAGTATATATTTTATTTGCTTTTATATTTTTCAAAACTCTGTGTGTAACATTTTTACGAAACACTAATCTGACCCTGCAGAAAAAGATTGCACACTCTTTGTTTTGATTTAAAATTTAAATTTTATAAACAATCAATTCGTTTTTGACCTTCGTTTAAGATTTTAATTATTTCCTAAAGTATATAAACGTTTCTATAATTAGTTTCTCCAATTTTATAACTTTATACGAATATTTAATATTGGATAGATTATACCTACCTAGGTGACATTCAAAACAAACGGTTTACATTCTGTTTCTTCAGACAAAAAATTAGCACGACGCTGTACTATGCTTAAAGGAGATCCGTTTTACTTGAGATGTTGCTGTAGTATCAAGTAAGCCACGATAGTGCGAGAAGCTGAGTAGCTCTTAATTATTTATGTATGATAAAATCCGTGCTATAAGTGCTTTTACATATTGTCACAATATAATGGAGGTTTCAAATTTTGACTGTGGTTCATCTTCGTACCACCTTGTCTAACTGCAGCCTGCTAATGACTAACCATTTAAAAGTTACTATATAGTAAATTAGTTTTATTTCATAATGATGTAGTGTAATAATGTAGTCATATGTAGTGAACCATCCTGATTTTTGGAGTTCTGATAAATAAAATACTCTGTAGCTATAATGAATTTATTTCAAATAGAAATAAAAGTATTTCTATAGTCTGCCAAGAAAAGGAAAGTTCTTTATTCGTCTCTCAAAGTCTCTATAGTCGAGAAAAATCTTTAGTGAACCAGTTGAAGTTCACTATTGAGGAGTTTTACTGTATAATAAATCTGTGCCACCACAATTAACTCTGCCTAACATACATGATCAACTGGAACACAGAGCTACTCAGACTCTCTCACTATCGTGGCACATTTGATACTGAAGCAATATTGCCACGCCCACCACGATCAACTCTCCGGGTCATATGCCAACATCTCAAGAAAGCACGGATCTCACTTAGGCATAGTACATAAAACTAGTATGGTATAATTTTGATTATAAAATCTTAAAAAGCATATAAGATTAAATATATCCTATCAAATTTAATGTGATTTGCAGTTAAATGATGGGGAACATTTGCCTCATTGATTAAAATAATAAAAAAATACAATCATTTTCTTTTGATTCTAACTCATAGAAAATGAAAGTTTTAAAGAGTACATCGCTTCTATTACCTTTGTAGAGTGCGGAAGTTATATTTTAGGCGCCATTCATTTATTTGTCTTCTTATTACTCGCATAACTCAAAAGGTAGTCAACCAAATTGCTCGGAATTTGGTGGGATAACCGGCCAATGTCCAAGAACCAACTGGTAAAATTTGGGAGCGATCCGGTCAAAGGTTAAGATCATTTACAACTCAATAATTATTCAAAAAATCATAAAATTTGGTGAGACGATTGGTCAATATCGAAATAAACAATTGGTTAGATTTTGGGAGCAATCGGGTGAAAGATATTGGTCAAGGATATTTATAACTCAAAATATATTGAAACAAATTTGGCTTATCCAGGAACCAGTTTATTAGGGTTTGGTAGCGAGCAGGTCAAAGGATAATTGGATGGTCAATGTCATTTATAAACGATGGCGAAGGTATACGCTCTACGAGTGTACGTCATCTAGTTTCCATCCTGAATTGAATTGGTTTGTTGTGTTTCTTCCGGTTCTAGGAATTTTACCCGGCGGAATCTTGCTTGGCTGAATTTTGCTGAGTGGGATTTTCCCCTTGGATTGTACAAGTACATATCTGAGTTTAAGTTGGTAAATTGTAAATATAATGTTTAAATATAGAGATAATTTTTTAATGTAACATATTGTACTTTAACAAGTTTTATTAAACCAATGCTAAATAGCCATGGAATTGAAAAAAAATTGAAAACAGAACATCTTTTAATTTAACCGTTATTCGCATATTCTGACAGTATTTCATTTTTCACCATAAGGGTAAATGAAAAGAGTATCGGTATTTTACCTAACTAACAATAGTAACTCATTTTCGATAATATATTGAAATTTTTTATTATTATTTAACAGTTATTATAAATGGTATCAATGATAACTGCAGCCATTTTCGACATTAATTAAATTCATAACTTACCGTTGTATAATTTCTATATTATGGAACCCCTATATATACAGGGTGCAGATAAAGTCCTTGATCATATAAAAATGTTAATTTAATGAGTTGTGATGAATGAAATAAAACAAAACTTATCACACAATATCTCAATAAACCCATTTAACAGTTCTACCAATTATTTTTCAATATGACCACCAATGGCGGCGATTACTCTCTCGAGTCTACCTCTAAAGCTCTTTACTGCGACACGGAACGTTTCTTGGGGAATTTTGCCCATTGTCGCTCGAGGGACTTTTTCAGAGTTTCCGTACTATCATGAGCTGTAGCGCACGCTTTTTTCTCCAAGATGGACCACACATAAAAGTCCAGAGGGTTCAGGTCTGGTGATGAAGGAGGCCACAATTCCTTCCTCCAGAACGCAGGAAAGTGACGCTCACACCAATCCTGAGTTTTGTTCTCTGTGTGAGAGGGTGCACCGTCCTGTTGAAAGGTAAAAGGCCTCTCCTTGAAGTGCTTCTTCATCTCGACTTGTCATGGAGTCAAAATATCCTCGATATACGATTATGCGTTAACTTTATCTTTGATCTGTCCTGCCTCTTATGTTTCTGCAAGTCTGTGAGCTGTTGCATGTTGGTCATTTTGAAGGGGGACAACTTGAGGTCTTCTTTGACGATGGTTTTCACACTTTTTTCGTCGATATCCATACTCTTAGCCATATTTCTCATACTTCGTGTGGGGCTCTTCCTTATCCGCTCCCTAATGGCTTTGATTTTGGTTGGAGTGCGTGCAGTGCGAGGTCGTCCATACCTGGGTCGATCACCTGTTGTCTCCAGTTCTTGGTAGCGTTTAATAACATCCCTAACAGTCGATTTTGGTGGTTATAACAGCTTAACAATCTCTGGCTTTGTCTTCCCCGCGCAGTGTACCTGAATAATAGCCTCATGTTGACTCATTTTTACAAAAGACAATGTAAATTTATCAAAATTTAGACCTGGAACATTAAAGTATATGATTATGAGATATAAATGGATAAATTTAGTAAATAAAAACATCTTTAATTTAAAAAATAAAATTTGATCGGGGACTTTCTCCGCACCCTGTATATCTGTACATTTATATGTTTAAGCTTGAGGAACAATATATTCAAGAATATATAGAACAATTTACTTAGGACTTTATAGTAACAATTTAGTTATTTGGTATATAAAAGGATTTATCGGTTAGCTTGGATACTGTTTAGGTTCTTTACTGAATTAGTTCTTTAGATTAAGGCACTTAGATTTGGGTCTAAGTCAATTTGACTAAAACTCAATTTTAACAAAGCAATTCGACTAAAACTATTTGACTAACACAATTTGATTAAATCTCATTTCGACTAAAGCAATTTGACTACATGTCAATTCAACTAAATTAGTTCGACTAATATACAATTCGACTAAAACTTAATTTGACTAAAAATGATTCGACTAATTAAGGTATTTAGAAGGGATTAAAGCAATTTCATCCGAAACTTTATAATTCAACGCGTTTAGGTCTTATATCCTTTGCGTCAAAATTTGAAACAAGCCGGTGCAATCGTTTTGCATAATCACGGTACTTCTTCTTATGAATATTAAGTTCTGCTCCAGCCAAATATTGTTCTATCAAAATTTCAATAAAGTTCTGTTATTTCTTTAAGAATTCTAATAATTTCCAAATATTTGGATGACGACAAGCAACTTGCGATTCAAAACTTCTATGCCATGCTACTACTGAGTTCTTTTGGCAACCTTTGTAGAACAGTATCATATAAATTCCATAACTTGTGATGGGGGAATTGTGGTGGCCTGCGAGCATTTCTTCGAGCTGGCCTGCCAGTCCAGGTATCTTCAAAATAATCAACTACCTTCTGTGCTACATTAGGGATGTTGTTGCTATTGAGCACAATTTCAAACGCATCTACTACTGAATCCAATGGTACAAAACTATTGAAGGGTAGTAGACGTACATTATTTGCAAAGTCAATATCTGTTTCATACAGTTACGTCAATCAATTTCTTTGAATTGAACGAAAAATGCATTGCATAAAACGAAAAAAACCCATCCAGTTTGAGTTGCAATTGGACAAACTTCACTGCACGCTGCAATCATGGACTTTTCAAAATCGGACATAATTCTTAGTGGGTTGATTGAGGGTTCTAGGACTTTAATTGGCAGCAAAAGAGTAATGTACGTTAGTTTTAGATTTATATGGCAATAAAGCAAATAAAAGTGGTATGAACGTATTTTATCTTAATCCGTGTATTGTATATAGCTGTTGAAATAACAACAGAACAGTTCAGAAAGTTCCGTCTGCAAACAAATGTTGACTTGAAGATAAGAGCTGCATTTTGCGCCGAGTGCTAAATATGACCTATGCGTTCCTGATCCAGTCCCAATTCATAAAGTAAGAATTGATCTCCTGAGTTCAACAGGAAAAAATCTGGCTACAATCTAATGGCAAAGCAGGTCCAAGAGTTTCTCTTTGTCTGATTTTTCATATGGTTCTTCTAACACTTTCCCTGCGTATGACGTCACCACAAGTATGACATCACTGCGAAAGAATTTTCTGGTTGATTTAAAAAGTAATGTGTGATGATACATCGTGTTGGAAGATCTGGAGTGTTTTATTTGGTAATATACGGTTCTAGACTTAAAATTCGATAAAAGTGCTGATTCTTTGATGAATCATTACACATTTATATGTTATTTGCATGTTAAAAGGCGTAGCGACCCACCGGTATGGCTTCCTAGAACCCGTAAACAAGATTGATTATCTATTAACATTAGTATTGGGAATAGTTACCAATACTTAAAGAAAAGTTTTAGTCGAATTGTGTATTAGCCAAACTAATCTAATCGAATTGTTTTAGTCGAATTGAGCTTTAGTCGAATTGTTTTAGTCGAATTGAATTTTAGTCGAATTGTTTTAGTCGAATTGAGCTTTAGTCGAATTGGATTAGTCGAATTTTCCGGCTCCCGTCCTGGGACCTGACCTAAAGCCTCTGTGACCAGTTTCCTCAATATGTATAAGTATCTTGGGTCCCTAGCTTATCATAACTATTATATAAATTTGTAACATGTCTAGTTCTAATGTTCAATTGTATATTTATTTCATAAATATTTGGAGTAACCTTTCTGTGTAATGTCATACATATATTTCGGTCTTGGAATTATAAATAATTCCCAACATAAATGGAAGTTATGTAGTTTGTTGTATTCGCTATAGTTTGTTGTGCTGCACACTTTTTGAGACCGAATTTTCATAAAAACATCTTATCCATAGTGGATTTAGTTGATTGGAATGTGTGGTTTTATTCCCCTAAACAAATTCAGGAATCTCTTGTAATCATAAGAATTAATACTTATTTTCGGATGATATGAAACCCATGTCTTCGGCTACTTTGATTATATAAACAATTAATCAGCTACCGTAAATGGAAAGAATGAAGTGGAAAGAATGAAATTAAAAGTAATGAAGTAATTGAATGAAGAAACAAGATTAATAGATCCCCGATTATTCAACCTAACCAGGTAAGAATAGAAAGTAAAAGATTATCGGTAGTTTTTCAAATTTCTGCTTGTTATACGACTTGAAAAAAAGTATGATGAAGATTCAATTGTAATTAATTGGTTCCTGAAAGTTTTCTGTATTAAGACAACTATACTGTCTTATCTCTTTCACAATGCCGTCTATGTGGTTCCTATGTACAATGTACATACATTTAAAATATTTGAAATGGAGCTAATAAAATTTGTTCGAAGAGAAAATAATTCAAATGTGTAGCTCGTCTCCATACTAAATATTAGACTTAAAAGTATGAAATCATTAAACATATCAATGAACATAAAGTGATAGTTTGTCACGAAGTACTGTACAGGTAAAGAAAGCCGTAAGTGAATTACAAACAATAGTTAAAAATAGATAGTTTTAATATTCTAGTATTAGCAAGCGAATATATTTTTTTTCAAACTAAACTGCTATCATATTAAATAAAAGTTAAAATATTTAAACAATTAAATGGTTATATTAATTATATAGCAGTTAAATTTTCTGTAATTATTGTAAGTAAATTCAAATTCATTTTATTTTCAATTTCTCGGCTACTTAACATTGGTTAAATAAAACTTGTTTCAGTACAATATGTTAAAGTTACATTTAAGAATATATTAATGTAAATTGCATCTCACATTTGAAAATTTTAATTCACAATTTACCAATAGAAATCTAAAAATTTACCATCCACGGGAAAATTCCACCGGGCAAAAAACCGCCTGGCAAAATTCACACTGGCAAAATTCCGCTGGGCTAAGTTCCTATCACCGTTTCTTCCATATTTTAATAGGTTTACATTAGTTTTTTTTATCAAAATGATTTATCTGTTACGTTAAGAAATTATATGTATCGACGAGCTTTACGATTGAAGCATTTATAAAAGAATATTTTTCGAGTTTGAAATATTTTCAAAATATTGATAGAA
Source organism: Caprella mutica (assembly GCA_947561585.1). NCBI lineage: Eukaryota > Metazoa > Arthropoda > Malacostraca > Amphipoda > Caprellidae > Caprella > Caprella mutica. The sequence goes on from CANNZV010000798.1 coordinate 228,460, forward strand.
AAATTTATATGTTTCGATGCGCCGTTTGATAATTCTTATAAAACATTAAAATGTTAATGTTTACAAGAGAAAAAAAGATTAAACAAATAACATGGAAATGGGTTTTAGTCCAAGAGAAGGATAATTAGTTATATTTCCACTTTTGGTTTAGCTAAGTGTTAGGGGCATACCCAAATGAGGTTAGTGATTCTTATTAAATTGGAAAATTAAGGATAAGGGCTGTGTGAAATTGATAGAGACTGGGAAAGAAGTAAGTCGAGGGTGTTAGATAATAGATGAGTTCATGGCTAGACTTCAATCGAGTAACATTTAGATTCAAACTCAAAATTCTTTCAGTTATTACACATTAAAATATTAGAATGATCTTGATTGCAATATTAAAAATTCACGTAGTATCATATGTTTTGAAAAAGGAATAAAAAATATCATTTATCTTCCTATTCAACATTATATCATATTAAAAAAACAATTAATTCATCTCTTTCTTTATATACATTATTTTTTAGTTAGGCCCAATTTACCCATGAAGCAAAAGTTTGTTTGGGTCTGTTTTGACCTGCATCAGCAAGTGCTCTACTATACAGTATTGAATGGTAATGAAAAATCCGGCTATCAATGCTAAATAAATAGTTCCTAGTTAGTGTATAGTTTCGCTCCAGGTTACCTACAAACAATGAGTATGGTGTGAACACCCAGAACACACTTCATATTAAACTAAATAAGTATCAAACAATTACACACAGAAACATTAAAGTATGTAATTAATTTACAATGTACTTACCATTCACAATAAATAGCGTTAGAAAAGCACAGCAACCGCACACATCATGCTGCAGGTGACCATGTGATGTAAAGCCCGTGTAGATACAGAAATTTAGGTGCAATGGGGTAGACTAAACTTGGGTGTACTGTGGTACATTCTAGACAACAGTAAGTGAATGGAGCCGAGAAGATTCTGTAGCCGGTGTGAGTGGCGACTGGCTTTTATTGCCTCTATCACACCGAGAATTTTCTTATCAGAGTCTACATGTACGTATCTTTTATTCATTCTGAAGTACTATTATATACTAATATTCTATATCATTACTGTGTCAGAGACAATTTTAATTCTCCTGCTGATTAAGTTAGGAAATGACGGTAACGTGCGCATTATTAAAAAAAATATTTCTGTTTTTATACCAATAGTCAACGATTAATAATTAGTTAAAGAACAATTAAAATTATTACTCTCACCTAAGCATTTGTAAAAATATTAAAAAGCAAGGGACTTTAATTGGAACCATGATCGTTAACTATTGATCTAAAATCAGAAACATATTTTTAATAATGTACATTGTACACTGTACAGGTTGCCATCTGTTTTTTTAATATTCGTGATACTAATTTCATAAACATTTTAGCTAGACTTCAAAATTTATTAGTAAACTTTCAGAACGGTTAAGTTTTAAGAAACTAACCCCTAATGTTTTTGAGACTAAGCCAATGTTTTTAATGCGCGATCTATGAAAATATTCCCTCTCACCTATTTTAATAATGTGGATCAAGAATATGTAAATAATGTTAAATTTGGGTGAATTATTTGACAATAAAGCATTTTTTAAACCGCACATTGAAGTGTTATGTAGGAAACTACGTCAAGTAGCTAAAGGGTGTGGTGTCACTTATTCTGCATGCTAAATCCTATTTCAATCGAAGATCATTCATTTTAATCTATTATTGATTACCGCATTCTATTTTTTTAAATCTATAGTTTTTTATGGCCTAAAAATTTTTTATCGTCAACTTATGTTCAATCAGAGTTCAAAAAATGAACATTTTAAGAATTATTGTATATGTAAATAGAGATATAATGCCTACAAACACAATGTATTGTAAACTAAGAATTCTTAAATTTGATGATGTATTTATTATTTTTATTTTAGAGTTTCAGAAAATATATTTTTTTAATGAGATATCTTCAAATAGGGGACCAACCGGACAACTCACCGCTAGACAATTCGTTGTGAGGACAATTCGCCGCTGGAAAAACTCGCCGCTAGGACAATTCTCCGACAGAATAACTCTCCGTGATATTTATTTATTTATATATTTACATTATCTACATATAAAAAATATTATAAATATAAACTGCTTGTTGTAAATATATTATCTCACTTTCTTAACCCTATATAAAAATGTTTTCTTTTTCAATTCAAAAGCTATATGAAATGTGTTTTTTTCAATAATCACCTAATCTAAACTATTATAAATATAGTGTGTGTTGTAAATTAACTATACAAGTTTCGTCGTTCTGTTATTATTATTATTTTTTAAAATAATTTGATATTGGAAATAAAACAAGTTCTGATGTTTTCTTAACTATAGTACATTAATGCAAATAAAATATTCTTTAACTATTAGGTCTTAGAGATTTTTGCGTTAGGTAGGCTAATAGGTTACAGTTACTATCACCTCTTCATTTTCCTCTTCTATTCGTGATTGCAGCCACAGGTTCTTGTGTCTCTTTTCATCTCTTTACTTCGTAAGTCACAGTATTCACGTAGCAGCTTTTCTGCTTGTTGTCATTCTTCTTGCAGCCACTTTCCTTTCGGATTTCTTTTTCCATTCCTTCGTATTTAATCTCCGTTTGTCGTCAACGAAAATGCCTTTGGTTTCGAAAGAGACGTTAAACCCTCTACCAAATTAAAATTAATAGCTGTAATATTTTTGCAGCCTGTAATTTTCTCACAGAGAAAATATGATTACAAAAGTAACAAATAAATTGAAATAATGAAATTTGTTAACTACTGTTTTATTTCATTCTTGAGCGTTCTTGTTTAAATTGATAATATTTTTGAATATATGTATATGATATATATGCCGGTAAAATGGTCCTGGCGGTGAGTTGTCCTAGCGTCTAATTATCCGGCGATGAAATGTCCGACGACGAGTTATTCAAGAACCTTTCAAATAATATTTTATTCCCTCCCACAGTCATCATACTAGGAGAATTATTTTGAATCTTCCACCTGTCAGACTTGAAAATCAAAGGGATTTCACTTTAGTGTATTATTAATTTAATAAATATCAACATATTTATTTTCAATTGCTAGATATTATTTTTGAGCATTTCACAACCACTTATATTTAAAGAAATATTTGATCACCAATGAAATTTAATAGCAGTATCGATACCAATTTTGCAAGACAGTACCGAATAACATAGAATTTAATTAAAACATCTGAATCAAATAGGTATTAGCTTATCAAATATTATTATGATTTACGCAGTTTGTGTTCTAGGAATGGTCTATGAAGCAATAGTTTGAAAGATAAGCAAACACTCAAATCTTGCACCCTTATTGCATAGGTCAATAGAAGCAAAATTTGTATCATCTCTGTGTGTATGTATTAATAATGATGAAATACGTTCTTGATAACAGATAAGGAAGCTTATAATATTTAGACGTGGTCAAAATAGGTTTGTAATAATGTAATAATTATATATATTCATGCAATCGTAGTTGCCTCTAAAATTAGATTTCATTTATTTATTGTCTCCATTTGAAATACAAAACTTAGCATTAAATTCCATATCCTTTTGAATGTTCATGTCATTTATTATTTTCGTTTTGCCATAACTCAGTCATTCAGTTTTTCTTTGTGCCGGCGTTAGCACTAACAATTAGTTTTGGTAAATTCCTAGTTAAGGTTGATTTCGGACTTAATTATGTAGTATGATGACATACATAAGTTACCTGTTGAAATTTTGTTTAGATAGAGGTCAACTGCGAGCACTCGCATGAAAAAGTTCATTTAAGTATCCCAGATTGAGAGAATTATTATCCTCTTTGGCAGACGTGATATCGGATACTGAGGATGTTTTAATGGGATCCATATAATTATAAAGGTGAAAATAGAGGCTACCACACCCCAGATAGTTTTTGCAGTGTATGAAGTGAATGTTATCTCAGGTAAGGAATTAGTACAGGGCCCAATTCATAAAACTGACTTTATGTCAAAAGATTCTAGAGATTTTTTCACATTTGATTTAACCTCAAAAATGAGAGTAGTTAGAGAAACTGAACTTTGCTTTTTGTGCTTAGGTTCTCATTTAAGGCAAAATTGTAAAGCGAATCTTCTTTTGAGCAGTTTTAAGGTAGACATAGTTCATTGCTTCATTATCCTTTGTATAAGTCTAATATCTTTCCAGACTCCTATAGATACTTTTGTACTGAAATTTATGCCTAAGAACAAAACACTGTATGTATAAAAGGATGAAGGAAAGTTTAGAAAAACTATCATTGTATTGTTAGAGCTATGAACAACCCAAGTAACGAAAAATTATTCCCAGGGGGTTATTTCCTCGTTATTCCATCTGTTATCGAGGGAATGTCCCATTTTGACTTTTTTTTTGCGACATGGGGATATCCCCAAATGATATCGAGGGACTAATGATGGAATTTAAATATATTATCCCTGGAATATTCCCTAGATAAAGGAAATAAAAATGGGTTAGTGAGGGAATATTCCCTCAATATCAAGGGTATCAAATTGGACTATTCCCTGAATCTTCAATCGATATCAAGAATAGAGCAGGAATATAAAAAGAAGGATACCAAGATTAATATTTCCTAGCATATAGTGCATATATAGAGCGTATGCGATTTGCTCGAATTATATAGATTTTGATATCGAACTATCACACTTGCGTAAATTTTTCTCTGGTAATCGTTATCCCTAATACTTATTTGATAAATTTGTCTCTAAATATTTAAATTCAATTCATACTCCACTTAAGCTTAAATTAACAGTTCCTAAATTTGATATTTTCGTATCCCTTCCTTATTTGGGTGATTCAAGCATTAAATGTAAAAAAGACTTTAATTCATTACTCAACAAATTTTATCCTCAAGTTAAATTAAATTTTGTTTTCAAAAATGCACCCACTATTGGTTCATTTTTCCCTTATAAAGATAAAATCCCACCTTTACTGTTATCTGGTCTAATTTATAAATACTCGTGTTGACAGTGCCAGTCCACCTATATTGGTGAGACCATGATGCAGTTAAAGGTGAGAATTTCTCAGCATAAGGGAATATCATTTAGACCAAATAACCACTATAGCTCCCCACCTTTCAGTTCAATTTGTAACCATTCTTTCGATTCGAATCACCCAATTAAGTTCCCTACGGGGACTGCATGAGCAGGTTTTTCTCTGTTTGTGTGCTCATGCAGTGAGAGCTGCCTCTACGTGGAGTGGGGGAGGCAACTGATCCTTGGAGCAGGCTAAAATCTCTCCTTGTTCTAATGAAGAACAAGTCCCCTTACAGAATATAACTCCAATTATGAATAAATAGTTGAGAAAGGTATCCTCATAAAAAAATCCCCTCGATATAGGCAATATCAAAAATGATCAATACAACTAAGGCCACGGCCCCCAGTCCCTCCGTTCGTCGCTGAGTGGAGGGCAAGGGGGTGCTAACAATCTCCCGGTCCGATTGAGCGACAATCCGACAACGACTGACCCCCATTTGGACACTGATTTGGCTCAGACTGAAAAACCTGAGCTAACAATGGAACCTTACGAACCTTCCTGCCGAAGAGTCAGTAGAAGGAGAAATACAAGAAAAACATGGAAGGAATACAGAGAACTAAAAAGTTTGGACGAACTATTCAACCAAGGACAACACTTCGAGAGATACTATAACCTGAGATTTCTAGGTGCTATTATTGATAGGGATATAAATATCCTAAAAACAGACAAAGAATTAGTCCAAAAAATAGGAAAAGTAGAGAAAATTACTAAATCGGGAAAAAATTCACTATTTATCAAAGCAAAAACTCAGGAACAAGCAAATAAGTTAAAGGCTATTCAAAATCTGGACAATAAACCAGTAATAGTAGAATCCCACAAGAAATTTAACGGAGCAAAGGGTGTCTTAAGATCAAGAGCATTGGGACAGAGTTCTGATGAGGAACTGACTGAACATCTACAGGACCAAGGAATTAGAGAAGTCAGGAGGGTGAAGATAAAGAGAGATGGCAAATTAATAAAAACTAACACCTATATTATCACTTTTTCCTATTCTGACTGCCCTCGCGCAATCAAGCTAACTGACTGACACTATGAAAAGATTGAAGAGCGCAAATTCAGACCACAACAATGTTTCAAATGTCAGAAATTTGGCCATGTAGCAAAATACTGCCGAGCAGAGGAGAGCGTATGCTCTAGGTACGGACAAATGGGTCACATTAAGCTACTGTGTAAAAATAACTTATCTTGTTATCATTGAAACGGTAGAAACGGTACATTTATTAATAAAATTATGGAAGTTAAAAGATACTTTCTATAATGTTTACTAGTTGATACCATTTCTGAGAAAGTTAGGGCTATTAACAAATTAGAGATATGAAGACAGGGGTCAAGAGAATAAAGTTCTATTTAGTGCGAAATATTAAATATGGAGTGGCTATTGGTTCTAATCGTTAATTTAGGTTAATTTTTAAGAAACGTTTTTGTAAAGGTGAATTTAGATGAATAAATTGAATAGAATTATAAGGTGAATTTTAGAATTATTTTTGAGGACAAACGGTAATAATATATAGTAAAGTCAAATGAACAGTGGTGATGATTTGTTGGCTATTGATAATTAAATTAACTGAAAATTTTAGTGTTCTATTGAAGTCTCCGCATTGTACATTTATGGATGGTTTGTGTTCTTTGATGAGTAGTTCTTCTAGTATGGGCAGTTCTATTCTATTGTTGCTTATTGCGAGTATCTTGATATCTGGTAGCATTTGTGATCCGGTGATATTTCTTTTATGGGTTTCTCGGTAGTGGCGTTTGATTGAAGTGTGTTGCTTGAATCTTTCTTTGATGGTAGATGTGGTGTGTCCAATATAATTAGATTGAGTTGTAATACACAACTCCTGGCTGCAAGTATATTGATACACCACATTGTAGTCGGGAATGATTCTGTTGCTATTGTTTCTGATGAGTAGGTTACGTAGTTTTTTGTTTTTGTAGTGTATCATGATATGTAGGTCTCTGTCGTTGTTTGGCTTCACATGGTTATTGATGATGCGTTTAAGCTCTTTTTCAGTTTGTAGATATTTATCTGATATCTGTTCTTGATAAAATATTTTTATTTTTTCTCGTGATTGAGGTCTGTTCTGTTCGGTCTGGTTATCATTTTGATGGGCAAATTTTCGGTTGTTGAATTCTTTGATGGTTTTATCGATGATGTAGTTTGGGAAGTTATTATTTACCAGTAGTTGTTTGATGCGTTTTAGTTGTGTGGAGTAGGATTCCCAGTCAGAACAAATTGAATATCCTCTTAGAAATTTTTTTGTATTACTGATTGTTTGTAGAGTTTGGGGCAAATGCTTTTGTAGTTGAGGCATTCACCTGTATATGTTTCTTTTGTGAACACTGTAGTTTTTCAGTTTTTGGTTGCTTCTGGTGACGAGGGTGTCTAGGAATGAAATATTCTTCTTTATTCCTATTTCAAAAGTAAAATTTAGTTTAGAATTCTGTTGGAACTGCTCTTTCAAATTAGTTAATTGGTGAAAGTTATCAAGCACTAGAAATATATCGTCTACGTATCTGCAGTGAATGGGTGGCTTTGTTTCTGGGCTGTTTTCAAATGTATTATTTTCGAGGTTGCACATATAGAAGTTCGCAAAGGTTGGACCAAGTGGTGTTCCCATGCTGACACCATCTATTGTTGGTATATTTTTCCATCTGGTGATGTAAAAGGGGTTTTTGTGGTACAAAGTAGCAGGAATTCTTTAGTATTGCTGATGGAATGTTGGGTTCGTTGATTGTGGGATGGTTGTACACATTGTTAGCAATAATATCTATTGTATCTTCTATTGGCACATTTGTAAAGAGGCTCTCAACGTCTAAGGATGCAATTAGTTTAGGGTTTTGGACGGTTTTCACTATTTGTATAAATTCATGGGTTGATTGAATCATATAGTTCTGAGGCATATATTTTGAAATAATTGAGTTTAATTTTTTTGCGGTATCATAAGTCACAGTTCCAATTTGAGAGATGATCGGTCGTAGCGGGGGTTTTCTTTATTTTTGTGGGGTTTTGGGTTTCCGTAAACGTAGCCAGTTGCATAATGTCCTTTCACTTTACCAAGAGTGTTGTTGGTTTGTTCAATTAACTTGTTGAGTTCCTTCTTTATTATTTCCGTTGGATCAGTTTCTATTTCTGTAAATTTTGAAGTATCTGATATTAGTTCGTTTAGTTTGTAGCTATAATCAGTCTTTTCCATTATCACGAATTTGTTATTTTTGTCTGCTTTTCGAATAATGATATCTTCTTTCTGTGTGAATTCTTTTATCATTTTGAATTGATCTCTTGTTAGTAGGTTCTTTGTGTGGTCTGTTCTTTTCTTCAATCCGAATCTCTTCAGTTCACAAGTGAATTATTTTTCCTCTTGTATTGTTAGTTTTCGTTCTTTTTCATAATTCTTTATATTGTTGAATAGTTTTTCTATTTCAATTTAGGTTCTGTTTATGATGTATTTGCCTTATATTTAATTTTTCGCACTGAATAGAGCTTTATTCTCTTGATCCCTGTCTTCATATCTCTAATTTGTTAATAGCGCTAACTTTCTCAGAAATGGTATCACCTGGTAGACATTATAGAAAATATATTTTAACTTCCATAATTTTATTAATAAATGTACCGTTTCTACAGATCTATTTTACCTGAAGATGTCGTTAGTACAACGACGAAATATTGTAAAAAATGATCAAAAAATACATTATCAAATGGTTGTCAAAAAATGTTTTTAATTTCCAAGAAGATCACACCAAAAAGCATTTCAGAAATTTGGAAAAATTATCAAACAAACTGGCATCTACCCGACTGCATCTATCATTTAATGAAATATATATTATATTATAATAACATTGATTCAAACAATAGAAAAAGATGGATTTATATAATAAAATTTGCAATGAAAAGACATAGGAAATACAAAATAACTGTGTAACAAATACGGTGGGACATCCTCCACCACAAGATATTTTAGTTACAAACTTCATTTAAAAAAAATATTATAATATGAATAATTGAATGTGAAGTAACATTATTTAATACAAGAAACTAATCCTTTTTTTAACATAGTTCAAAACAAGATCTACATATATACCTATACATCTAACATTTCTCAATATATCTCTCTACCGGATTAGGTATTCTAGCTGATCTTCTTAACAATACATCAGTATTCTCAGCAGTAACCAAATGTTCAGTATTAGAATTACTAGTATTTGATTCATCCGCATTAGAATCATCAGCATCAGGATTATTGAACATGTTTTTAAATAGTTCAGTACTAATTAAATTCTTAGAGTTATCAGTACGCATACTTGTATTTAAAGAAACTGGTTGAAGATTTAGTGTTGAAAATCTCTATTAGAATTTAGATCAAATGGTATATTATTCTCAGTCGGCACAGCTTCATAATCATTTGATTTATAAATCAATAATTCAATAATTGATTAGAGTGACATCTCCAAATAACTTCGTAATCATGCAATAACACAATGTACACATTCTGACCGTGCTTTTCCACAACCGTTCCTTTCAACCACATTCTCCCCTACCTCAAATTTAATGCTAACCATTTATCACCCACATTAAATGATGGAAAAGATTTAGGAGGAGACTTAATAGTAGGTAAAAATGATGGATTAATCCTTTCTTTAATAGTAACATATCTTCTTTTGTTTAATGCTACAGAAGGTGGTACTTTGGCTACAGAGTCAGGGGTATTTCTGTAATACAGCAAACAATTAGCTAACCTACTTTTGATTGAACCAGAATTATTGTTTTTCAGAAGTTGTTTTACAACTTGAAAGGATCTTTCTGCTTGGCCATTGGAAGCAGGGGAGTAGAGTGGAGGTGTGATATGATTTATGCAATTTTTTAACAAGAAAACTTTAAATTCTTCTGAAGTGAAAGAGGTAGCGTTATCGGATACAATGGTATCGGGGAGTCTATTTCGACTGAAAAATCATTCTTAAGGTTTCGATAGTTTCCTTAGATGACGTGTCTCTAACTATCTCACATTCGATATATTTCGATAACGAATCAATCACCAACAGAAATTTTTTATTTTCTAAGAAAAAATGGTCGATGTGAATCCTCGACCATTCACGTTCTGACTTTGGCCATTCTGCATTACACTTTTGTGGTGGTCTGTTTCGATTACTAATACAAATGGATCAATTTTGAGCTGTATCATGTATATCAACATCAATGCCTGGATACCAGATTAATGATCGTACAACCTGCTTCATTGCACTGATGCCAGGGTGACCTTCGTGAAATTGTTTTAAAACTGCTGGTCTTAAAGGAACGGGAATGAAAACTCGGTTGTTATGCATGATACAACCCTTCATAATAGATAAAGACACATTAACAGATTTAAATGTATTGCATATTATATGTAACATATATCATTTACCTTAGTAGGGAAACCGTACTTTATAAATTCTTTTACCAAACATAGATCTTTATCTGAATTTGTACTGAGTTTGATATCATTACAAGTGACAGGCATAGCGCTTAAGGTATCAATTACAAATATCAACTCATATGGTTCATTTACGGAATTCGTATCTTTCAAATATAAACGACTCAAGAAATCACTGTTTACGTTATCTACACCTCTGGTGTACTTAAAGTCGTAGATAAATTGAGATAAACGTAACGCCCACCTCTTAAGACGAGCTGGACATGTAGAAGGAACACCAGATGTACTGGCTAATAACTTTTGTTTAAAGTTCTTGAGGCGAATTGAACTGGGAATAACCCATCGCTATGTAATTGTAACTAGCATGCTCCAACACCTTCAGAAGAGGCATCAGTTTCTAGAACTGTGTCCAAATTTGGATCGAACAATCTCAAAACCCTGTGTGTACTGAAAAGTTTCTTAATTAGTGAAAAATATTTATCATGAGAACTATCCCAACAACTTGAACAAAGGAGCGAGCGTCTCACTGAACTAGGAATGAATTTTTTTATAGAAATGACACAACCCAATGAAACTTTGTACCTGACTAACATTGGATGGTGCAGGAGCATCGAGAGTAGCACGGATTTTATTTTAATCAGTGTGAACGCCATTTGCATCAAAAATATGCCCCAAGTAGTTTATAGATTTAACGTAAAAGGCACACTTTTGATCATTTAACTTTAGACCATGCATCATTAATCGATTTAACACCAGGTCCAAAACATGGTCATGCTTCTGTTTGTCATCAGTCATGATGAGAATATCGTCTTGATATATTATTATATTCTCAATTCCCGATAGTATTCTGCACATTACAGACTGAAAAATTGCTGGACTGCTAGCAACACCGAAAGGTAAATAGTTATAAACAAATAGTCCTTCGGTTGTATTTATAGTTGTGTATTCTTTAGACGCATCGTCAAGTGGTAACTGTAAGTAAGCACTGTGTAAATCAAGTTTAGAGAAAATCTTAGGATTTCCCATTCTCATAATCACATCGTTATTTGGATATTTGACTGTATCCATACATTTATTAATTGTTAGAGAATAATCTCAACATACTCGAATGTTCGATTTCAACACATTTACTGTAGGGACAGCCCATTTACTATTAAACACATTTGTAATTATACCACTACTTTCTAGTCTGCTCAATTCTTTTTTTACCAAATCCTTATGTTTTAATGGTACAGAGCGAGACTTGTAAAATATTGAACGAACATCCGATTTTACGTCGAAAACAACTTTCTGCTTCACGTCAGATTTAAATTAGTTTGATAGATATTTACTGTACTTCTTTAAAACATCACATAGTTCAACTGAATTAATATGTTTAGTTTCATTATAAGGATAAAGCATTTTAATTTGCAACTTCTCACATAAATCTCTGCCAAGTAATGAATTTTGATTAGAGGCTACCACCAAAAATGTATGCATAACTTTATTCTTATTAAATTCAACCTCCAACCTAACTTCACCCAAAAATTTAATTACTGCGTTACTATAACCTTTAGCTCGTTTCTTAGTATCAAATATGACAGCCGATTTAATTTGATTAACATCATTAGTATTTATAGTTGAAACGAAGGAACCTGTATCAATCTCAAAATCCACAGAAAACGTATTTAACTTGCAACTTATTTGTACAGGATGATGATTAATTGGCACCGGTTCTAACCTATTTATAAAAAAGAATTAATACTCTTATTAACCACATCAGTTTCACAATCGGGAGCTATTTGGTTTATGGTGACATATTGCGCAGGATCTTCTTCCTCTTCATTCATTTGATTTGAAGCTCTTATGTTTTTTAGATTACTTGTCACATAACGAACGTTCCCTATAGTCTTGCAAACTTTCGCCAGAAGACCTTTCTTTGAGCAGTTGTTGCAAGTAATATTAAGTGCAAAATAGTTGTTTGCAAAATATTTCGCCTTTGTTCCACAACGAATACAGGAATAATTTGCAGGTACTTTATTCGCATGGAAATTTCCGCCGTCAGTTCTATTCAACTGTTAGTTGCTTGATGGTACAGTTTTTCATCAGGATTTATATTTTCAACATCACGAAATGCTTGCTCAATTAATTTTGTTGAAGTCACACAGTCTTGAAAAGATTTACTTTCAATAGTAGAATCTGTAATTAGTGATGTTAGAACTTTCTTCGTTCTAATTCCGCTCAGAAAAATGTCGCGCAGTCTTTCATCTCTACAACATGCTTTGTAATTGCAATGAGTTGCCAATTCGTTCAAAGATTTAGAATATTCTTCAATAAATTCATCCGTCTTCTGTTTCCTATTTATAAACGCAACAGAAGCTCCAATGAAAGTTTTTTTTTTGTTTATACGAAGCCAATAGATGAGTTTCTATTTGTTCGTATGCTGCATCATTTATGGAAATAGGTTGTAGTCGCCGTTGTAGGTTTGTAATAATGTTTATAGGCAGCGAGTTAGCTATTAGTGTTGCACCATCACTATCCTCATCCGCCAAAGCTTTCTTGTTTTGAAGTTTAACCCTAGTAACATAGGGACTGGTCCAGGCGCACCAGTCCTCATGAAACAATATTAATAATTTTATTTTCAAACCGATTTCGAAGCTGTCTTTTCATGACTTTTACTTTTCAACATTAACACATACGATTAGACAAAAAAGGAAGGTGATAAATAATAAGATACTCATATTATGAGCATTTATTCAAATATACAGGGTGTCTCTAAAAACACGGAACAAAACTGCAAGTTAGTTCCGTGTTTCTAGTCTAGTTTCTAGTATCTCTTTTATTGTTAAACCCTTCTCAATCCACAATCAAATTTTCATTAGGTTTTATTCATTTTTGTTAAGGTTATAAGGATAGTATTGATGGGTAATGAAAATGGCTTTTGTACAAATAGTTAGAAAACCTAAGAAATATTTTCTTTTTTATCTTTGCTTGTTAAACTTATTTTAAATAGATAATTATTATTTGGCGTTTACCAATGTATGTGTAAATATCAATTAAAGGATTTTATGAAGAGAAAATATCGAAAAGTCAATTTGTTAAGATTTTATAACGGTTTTAGTGAGGACTGGCGCGCACGGACCAGTCCCTAGGTTACTGAGCAAACTTTTAATGGCTAGGTTACTAGTGTTAAAACGAGCAATAAATTCATCTACACTCTCCAATTTAGGATTAAAACACTTGGAAATTGAAAAATCACTGTCTATCCTTGTCGCCAGATGTTGTAATTGTAAGGGTAAGTGTAGAGAGAGGATATTGACACAACCTCTTAGCTTGAGATACAGGACAATACTGTCCGTCCTTTATTCAGTGCGCACGTACACAAACATACATACATTAAACATGTAGTACATAGATATGTAATAAATAACAGTTCTAATACCAACACCATTGAACGACGTTTACAGCTGGCAATAAACAGATTCTTCTCACCAGAAAAAATCCACTCGCTCCATGTTTATAGAAAACATCATTGTCCAAAAACAGCAGCTAACCTATCATTATACAACACGCCGATTAATAATGTCGAAACAGTTGGATATCTTGGAGAGACTCTAGACCAGAGTCACACTTGGAAACCTCATATCAACAATCTGAAGAAAAAGAGTAATAAAATATTAGATTCATTCAAGCATCTAACCTCTAAAAGGTGGGGAGCAGACCGCAAGGCACTGTTACAGCTCTTCACAATGCTCTTGAAGCCTGTAGTGGACTATGGTAGCGAGGTGTACTCCTCAGCTGCCCCAACCTACATGAAGTCTGTACGTGCGATACAAAATTCAGCACTACGTATTGTCAGTGGTGCTTTTAGAACCTCCCCTATCAGTAGCTTACATGCTGACACCGGAGTATTACCATCATCTTACGCTCTTGAGCCCAAACAAATGTCATATTATCTTCGTCTGATTGTTAATAAGAGCCACCCACAACATGAAGAAAATGTAACAAACCCAAATCACATCGCTGCTAAAGGTTTTTATCTTGATAGAATGAAAGACCTTATCCAATCTGAATGACCGGGGGTCTGATAATTTTCACTCCTTCAATTAATTAAGTCAATTTCTCTTCATTTGATTCTTTCCATTTTATCTTTTCCATTTACGGTAGCTAAGTAATTGTTATCTCATCAAAGTAGCCGAGCTCCATTCTAGCATGGGTTTCATCTTATTCGAAAATAAGTATTAATTCTCATGATTGCAAGGGAAACCTGAATTTACGTAGGTGAAATTAAACAACACATTCTAATTACCATAATCCGCTATTGATAAGATTCATGAAGAGTATTTATGAAGTACATCATACTTCTGAACATTCGACTGCGACATATTACTAATCCACATAATAATCAATGAGAGGCTAGAACCCAAGATACTTATTATACTCATTGAGGAAATGGTCAGAGGCTTCGATCAGGTCACAGGGCAGGACATCTCTTCAGACTTAGTTAATCACATCACCAATAACTATTAAGACACTACGGTCAAGGAATGAGGGAGGCTTTCTCGCTGATCTCTAGTCGGGAACTAACTTCTTCTCTAACTTCTATTCCCCTCAGTTCTTCTAACTCTCCACCTCCTTTCTTAAATTAACCAACCCATTTCTCAATTCTTCAATTTCATTGGTCTTCGTTAAACCAGAGGTTGAGCTCTCTTCCCAAACTATCCAATCCTAATTCAGCCTAACTATAAACAATATTTCATATCCCCGCCCAGAAACCGTTATGAAGTTCTTTGCTAAACTATTTCATAATCTATCAACCTAAACATTAACTGTTTCCTAAGTTATGTTAGCTGTCACCCTATGTAATAATTCTAGCTGCCTTGATCTAAGGAACTATTCCGTACCTAAACAGTATTCGTGAAATATATAAGGTTCCCTTGTTTCGTCACCCAAGCTAACATATAAATCCCTTTCATAAACCAAATAACCAAACTGTTACCAAAGTCCTATGTAAATTGTTGCTTATATTTCTGAATATATTATTCCTCATTCCTAAATATATAAATGTACAAATATATATAGGGGTCGCATATAGAATCTATACAAATCTTACGATATCCAAAATGAAAAAAAATATGCAGAACGACCATTATCCTTTCCACCATGCAGTCCTCTAAATGCAACTGTATGCAACTAAATATATGAATGACTTCAAAAAGAAAGACTATTCAATACCACAACTTAAGCAAATATTTTTACGCCACTTTGCTGATCATGAAGCAAGCTACTGCATTTTTACAGATGGATCTGAAACTAATGATGGAGAGGCTTATGCATTAATCTCTCAAAAACAGAGATATAAAAAGTGCAAGATTACCTAACGAGTCCTCTATATTTACAGCTGAACTTATTGCAATTTGGAAAGCCATCATCTTCGCAAGCTCTCACTCACCACTCCAAGTAATTACTATTTTCTCAGACTCAAGAAGTGCATCAGCTGCGATAATGAAATATAACAATAATCATCCAATCATTCAAGAAATATCGAAGACTATACATGAAAGCAGGAAAACTTTCCATTTGTGTTGGGTAACTGCTCACGTTGATATTGCCATGAATGAAGAAGCAGATGTTGCTGCCAGAAATGCAGTAGAAAGCCAGAATATACTAGATGTTAAACTGCCACGCAATGATATTAAATGCCAAAATAAAAGAAGAAGCAGAGAAAGATGGAAAGGAGAGTGGAACGCAATACCTCTAAACACCAATAAACTCAGAAATATCAAAAACTATCCGAAACCATATAAACACTGTTACTTTGAAAATAGCTACTGGGAACGCACACTCTGTAGACTCAGAACTTGACTCACCAGTACTTGATGAACCGTGAAGACAGGCCCCTATGTGACACATGTCAGGTGCACTTAACTTTCCTCAATGAGAGGCTGGCTTGTAATATAAATAATAATGAATTTGCTGATGTGATGGATGATCATAGCTACTTTGGCGGACCACTACACAGATTCGTTTCAAGAACTAACCTTCTATATAAACTTTAACTGAGACACACCTAATGGAAATCGGCCTCAAACAAATGAAACGAGACTCACTCTTGAAAAGATGATGTGCTGCTAGGGTGGTTAAACTCCTATATATAATAATAATAATAATAACACCCAATTAAGGAAGATAATTTCAAAATTTTGCAATCAACAAACCAGTATATTGGAATTTATATACATTCATAAGCAGTCACCATCGCTCAATGAAAAAGCGAGCTCTTTTAATTTAACTATTTTGTTATTATTATTTTTCTATTATTTCCTTTTCCTTTAATTATTTATTAACTTTTTAGGCGACTTTATTAATTTTGGTATCCATTATACTTCTTTGTTCTATATAATTTGTTTAGATTAGTCAAAATTAGGATACTGATGATGAATATTTTAATATTCGAAAGCTCTTAAGAAAAATAGAAGGATGATTCCTTTTTAAGTGGTTTCACTTGCTCTTCAGTTTATAAATTTATTAAGATTTCTCAGAAGGAGGCCCGTAGCACAAATGAATTAGTTTTTGATACATATTGTTTTATACAAAGTAAATGGAAAGAAATGGAGAAAGAAATGAAGTGGTATCTCCGGGGAGAAATGAAGTGGTATCTCCGAGTCAACCATCCTGGACATTGTAAAAGAAGGATTTTGAATGAACTTTATGCAAAATGATAACTCAAGTTTAACTTTGAGTAATCATCGATAAATAGATAGTTTCATATTTCATAGATTTTTTTTTCTTTTATAATAGTTTCTTTTATAATTTTTTGGAGATCAACTATTTTTCACTAATTCCTGGAATATTCCCTCGATATAGTTAGGGGATCAACTAATTCTCACTAATTCCTGGAATATTCCCTCGATGTCGTTTTGGGATCAACTGATTTTCACTAATTCCTGGAATATTCCCTCGATATAGTTAGGGGATCAACAAATTTTCACTAATTCCTGGAATATATTCCGTCGATATCGTTTTGGGATCAACTAATTTTCACTAATCCCTTGAATATTCCTTCGGTATCATTTTAGGATAGGGGATAATGAGGGAATATCTAGATATCTAGGGAATATTCCGGGAATATCTCAATGTTACCTGGGAACTGGATCTTAGTTCATGCGATGTTTCAGCGTCTCGACATAGCTAGTCCCCGTGAAAAATGGCGATACGGGAATTTAATATAGAAATTTAAGAGATAGAATTTAATATAGAAATTTAAGAGAGAATTTAATATAGAAATTTAAGAGATAGAATTTAATATAGAAATTTAAGAGATAGAATTTAATATAGAAATTTAAGAGATAGAATTTAATATAGAAATTTAAGAGATAGAATTTAATATAGATATTTAAGAGATAGAATTTAATATAGAAATTTAAGAGATAGAATTTAATATAGAAATTTAAGAGATAGAATTTAATATAGAAATTTAAGAGATAGTATTTAATATAGAAATTTAAGAGATAGAATTTAATATAGAAATTTAAGAGATAGAATTTAATATAGAAATTTAAGAGATAGAATTTAATATAGAAATTTAAGAGATAGAATTTAATATAGAAATTTAAGAGATAGAATTTAATATAGAAATTTAAGAGATAGAATTTAATATAGAAATTTAAGAGATAGAATTTAATATAGAAATTTAAGAGATAGAATTTAATATAGAAATTTAAGAGATAGAATTTAATATAGAAATTTAAGAGATAGAATTTAATATAGAAATTTAAGAGATAGAATTTAATATAGAAATTTAAGAGATAGAATTTAATATAGAAATTTAAGAGATAGAATTTAATATAGAAATTTAAGAGAGAATTTAATATAGAAATTTAAGAGATAGAATTTAATATAGAAATTTAAGAGATAGAATTTAATATAGAAATTTAAGAGATAGAATTCAATATAGAAATTTAAGAGATAGAATTTAATATAGAAATAAAACAGATAGAATTTGATATAGAAATTTAAGAGATAGAATTTAATATAGAAATTTAAGAGATAGAATTTAATATAGAAATTTAAGAGATAGAATTTAATATAGAAATTTAAGAGATAGAATTCAATATAGAAATTTAAGAGATAGAATTTAATATAGAAATAAAACAGATAGAATTTAATATAGAGATTTAAGAGATAGAATTTAATATAGAAATTTAAGAGATAGAATTCAATATAGAAATTTAAGAGATAGAATTTAATATAGAAATTTAACAGATAGAATTTAATATAGAAATTTAACAGATAGAATTTAATATAGAAATTTAAGAGATAGAATTTTATATAGAAATTTAAGAGATAGAATTCAATATAGAAATTTAACAGATAGAATTTAATATAGAAATTTAAGAGATAGAATTTAATATAGATATTTAAGAGATAGAATTTAATATAGAAATTTAAGAGATAGAATTTAATATAGAAATTTAAGAGATAGAATTTAATATAGAAATTTAAGAGATAGAATTCAATATAGAAATTTAAGAGATAGAATTTAATATAGAAATAAAACAGATAGAATTTGATATAGAAATTTAAGAGATAGAATTTAATATAGAAATTTAACAGATAGAATTCAATATAGAAATTTAAGAGATAGAATTCAATATAGAAATAAAACAGATAGAATTTAATATAGAAATTTAACAGATAGAATTTAATATAGAAATTTAAGAGATAGAATTCAATATAGAAATTTAAGAGATAGAATTTAATATAGAAATTTAAGAGATAGAATTTAATATAGAAATTTAACAGATAAAATTTAATACAGATATTTAAAAGAAGAGGATTTAATATAGAATTTGGAAGATTTCAATTTAGAATTTAGAAGATTTCAATTTAGAATTTAGAAAATTTCAATTTAGAATTTAGAAAATTTCAATTTAGAATTTAGAAAATTTCAATTTGGATTTAAAAGAAGGTAATAGAATTTGTAATAGAATTTAACAATAGAATATACTTTAATAGAAATTTTGAAGTGGAGAACCAGTAGGTTCATAATACGGATTTTTTTAGAAATGATAGCAATTTACTAACTGTAATAATCGAAAAAAATGAGCCACCTAGTTGCCTTTTATTCTTAATTTGGAACCTAGTCTAGTATCTGAATATGAGTGGAAATATATACACAAACATAATCAATTAAAGATTCAGAACCAAATTCTGCGCCATGCTAATTAGTCTTACCGAAAATTTCAAACAGATACATCATGCCATTGTTGTTGTTGTTGTCAACCACGCTACACCACTGACACAGTGGTGGGGCCCTAACACCGAGAGACAGCACAGCCGCCCCACAAGGTTCTCCTGGACCCACAGGCATGAAACCCCACTCCCTCCAGCTGTGAGTCTAGGACAAGGAGGCGGAGATGAGCACCTCCCCCCCCCCCTTAAGCTCCCAGTCGAGTTACTCACCTGACTATAAGGGGGGAAACTCCAGCTAGGTCAGTCCAGAGGTTCTGAAGTACCAACAGTTGAAGAGATGTTTAGTGTCGTGTGTGTTCGTGTTACAGAGTGGACAGTGTGGTGTAGGCCTGTAGGGTGTGTGTCAGGTGATATATAATGTAGTTAACTGTATAGTAATGGTGATTTGTTTGTCCTAAGTTTGCGAGTTGTCTGTGTGTGTGTTTGGGTAGTGTTTGTTCATTAGTGTTGATGTCTGGTGGTGTATCGTTTATAATTTTGTTTATTTGTTTGTTTTTTAGATATGTTTGCACTGTTTGTGTTTGTATTGCTTTCATGTTTTATTTGATGGTGTCTGTTGATGTGGTGTTTGGTGATGTGTCTAAAATTTTCGTTTTGTTGTCATAAATGGTTCTGTATTTTGTGTTTTTGTGAGGTGTTCTGGTGTGTGAGGTAGTGCAGTGGGTGGTCAGGGTGTTGTACCTTTTGTCTGTACTGTGAAGCGTGTAGTTGTAGGCAGGCTACAGAAACATATAGGGTATAGTAATCAGCTGATCGAATCTAGTTTGACGTAACCACCGGATGACTGGAAATGGCGACTCTGACCACACTTTGAAACATGGGAAAACCTACTTAAACTTAGTCATTTCTAAATTTAATTTTTTTTCTTTTCAATTACTAACTAGGCATTGGTTAAAATGTATTTCCATTATTTTTTTACTTAACTGTTACTCATAGGAACTACAATTGAGCAGTTAACTAGCACTAATTTAAGCTCCTAGGTAGCATATGTTCAAGACCCTATTTTTTATAGATAAGTTAAAGAAATGAACAATAAAAACACACCTGAATTTTATCTATATATTCAACTTTAAGGTTCAGTAACCTTTTTCACTTTTCTTTTACACGAAACCATTATAAAATCACTTCAAACTTCTCGATATTAACACGCAAATACGAGGAATTATGTGCCGCGCGGTCACAAACAAGGAATGTGTTGTTGTGGTGACGTACAATTTTTGTGTTGTCTACTAGTTACTGTACCCTTTTGGTTCCTGTACCCTGGTTGTAGGTGTTGTTTGAGTGAGAGCGTTTGTGTTTCATCGTGGAGATGCTGTGTTCTAGGAATTTTGGCTGGCGAAATATTGCCCGGCAGAATTTTCCCTGGGTGGAATTTTGCTCGGCGGATTTTTGCCCAGTGTAATTTTCCCGTGGATTATTAATTTCTAAGTTTAAATTGGTAAATTGTAAATTAAAAGTTTAATATGTGAGATGCAATTCACATAATTTTTTATCTTATATAGAGCTTACAATATTTGTTCAGACTATTTCATTCTTCATAAAGAGCTAGAGTTTTTAAAATCATAATTCATAAAGAATGGTTTCCCCTTGAAGTTAATAGAATCTAATATTGGAAATTTTGTAACCAGAATTTTAAATAAAAATACTAATGAATTCTTTTACTTTACACTGCCATATACTGGTCATCAATCAGAAGAACTCAAAAAACAAATAGTTTCCACTCTAAATCAATATTTCAAAAACTGCAACTTCAATATAATTTTAATATATAATTTTAAAATACTTTCTTTTTTTCCATATAAAGATGTTCTGCCAAAAGCTGTTCGTAGTTCCGTCATCTACAAATTCTGTTGTGAACACTGTTCATCTGAATACGTGAGATCAACCACGCGTTCACTAATTGTATGGAGCGATCCGAGCATGCTGGACGCAGTCATCGTACAGGCCAGGCCGTCAGCATCACAAATAAGAGACCAAGCAGAAACATGTGGCTCTCCCATCTCACTTGACCAATTAACCATTATAAACCAATGCAATAAATCAATAGAATTACCCATTTTATAATCATTATATATTCATAAATTAAAACCCAATTTAAATTCCATGCAAACAATCTTTTCACTTTGAATAATCAATAGATAAAACATTTATTATCCCTTTTCTTTCTACTCCATCTTTTTTATTCTGTTGTTTTTTAATGTGTAATCTCATCGTTTTAATGCATAGAAAATACATTTTATTTTTTACGTTCATTCTTTCTTAAGCTCCTTTCTATGATATAGGACTTATATTTTAAGCTTTTAGTCATTTCACTAGGAACATGCTGACACTGTTTTGAAATACCTGCTCTTCAATCCTTCATTTCTTGTTTTAGTTATATTTTTTAGAGAAAGTATTTAGTTGATTGTAATTTTTTATGTATAGAAGCAAAAAAAGTAAAATATTTTATATTTCAGATCCTGAAGATGGCTATAAATAGTCGAAACGTTGATATCTTGTATACAGGGTGGCGCAAAAAAAAGGAAACCCATTTTCAAATTAGTTGTCTGAAATATCCCTCTTTAAGCGTTGTGGAACTTTGTGTTTTGGATTTAAATGGTTAATTTAACCTCTTTTTAAAATAACTAAATGGCCAAAGTTCCACCACCAAAAACTAAATATTATTGGGAGCATTTCAGCAACTTAGCAGCTACTCGCCACATACACGTGAGTTGCCGTTCAGACAGCAAACAAACAACACTGTCTAATGAACTGTGTTTCAGTCGCCACTTTTTACCTGTTTTCACTGATTTAACTAAGATGTGCTCACACTAACGAGGAAAATTAAGGGAGACGTCCCAGGACACCCGCCATGACTTGCAGAAAGTCCACCTACCTCTGTTAAGCGTAAGTTCTACTAAAAATTGCATCGTTCAAGTAGAACGTTTAAGAGGATTAGGAGATGCTTCATAGTTCTTATAAATGATATGGGGACAGATTTAAATTTTCCTATTTTTACCAACAGCTTATGAGTTCCACCACTGCTACTAGAATATATTTCATTACAAAACTATGTGTTCTGACATGCCAAGCTATTCAGTTTCATATGGTAATTATTTAGCAATGCTGTACAGTATTCATGTTATATCAAATTAATTAAAATCTCTTAATTCTGTTAAAATCTCTTAATTCTGTTAAAATCTCTAATTCTGTTAAAATCTCTAATTCTGATAAAATCTCTAATTCTGTTAAAATCTCTTAATTCTGTTAAAATCTCTTAATTCTGTTAAAATCTCTAATTCTGTTAAAATCTCTAATTCTGATAAAATCTCTTAATTCTGTTAAAATCTCTTAATTCTGTTAAAATCTCTAATTCTGTTAAAATTTCTAATTCTGTTAAATTTCTAATTCTGTTAAATTTCTAATTCTGTTTAAATTTCTAATTCTGTTAAAATCTCTCAATTTTGTTAAAATCTCTCAATTTTGTTAAAATCTCTAATTCTGTTAAAATCTCTAAAATCTCATTGTTATTAATATTCGTATTCAATTCTTAAATTCTACTTGTTCAGATATTTTAAAAGTAATTAACTTTTATTTTATATTTCTGTCCCTTAGCGTAAGACTGCTGTATATCCCTGCCCCCTAGATGCTTAAATACGGCGCATACCCTAATCACCGCACAGGGCAGCGGATAAAAACAGGACCAGAAACGCCAGCCAATCTTTTAAATAATTTCATTATATAGTTATTAATTAAATATTAAACTGAAATCATTAAATTCAATGGTCCTCACTAGGCGACCTATCAATTTATATCATATTAAAATAAAATAATTCTTTTATTCTGTGTTTCAAATCCTGTGGTCAGCTTTTAAATAATCTTGAAGTAGTTTTTTCGTTATTAGTTTACTTTACAAACTATTAAAGCTAGAAATTTTTTAAATAAACAGATTTTTTCGTATAGTTTTTGACATCTTTCTTGAAAATCTGTTAAAAGCTACGTCAAAAATTAAACATCCTGCAGTGAATTGAAAAAATATAAATAAAAAGGGCTTGCGCGATTACTAAAAACACAAAAAGACTTCAGAATAGGTATAATTTATTTCCATATTTTAGTGGTAAAATTAAAAAATGCTGTATTTCATTCGGTTAGCGTTAGTTGACTGTTTCATCCATGGAAATAAATCTTCATCATCAAGTCTTCTCCAAAAGGAACATTTCTTTTCAGAAACCATGCATGTTGAAAAATTTAGACACTGCGGTAAATCAGTTCTAAGAGTTCGAACCTTGCATGCTTCTTGAAAGGATGATACTTCACATAGTGTTTAACAATCTGTGAAATTTGTCTTTAGTGATGTCTAATTCATTCCGTCTGATTGATATTTTTGGATTCTCAATAAATAGTTCATTAATAAGATTAATGTTCTCATGCGTTCGGTCTGCTCTCCTGCGACCTAATCGTTTTTTGTTCCAAATAAAGTAGTTTCTTCAGTTATGAACTTATCAATAAAAAACAACATGGCTTTATAGTTGGTGAAAATCTTTCCTGAAAGTTTTTTTTTAAAAGCCCCCTGCCAGAAAAAGCAAACCTTCTTAAAATAATTAAAGTTATGTTATGTTATCTAACACAAAATCTAGGACCTCGTAGTTGAAGAGCATAACCCTAGCGCTATCCTCTAAAACTGCAAGTAGCGTTAGAGGTCCTCTCCACTCTAATTATTTTATTACTCTATTCATTAGATTTAGAACTAAGGTTACTGATTATAAAACTACAAACCATTTAATATTTGGCTCCATATTTTTATAATATTATGTATTTTAT
>CANNZV010000798.1:253659-278971 GCA_947561585.1 Caprella mutica
TCGTACTTGCCGGTCATCAAGTTCTTCTTTATGTCTTCGAAGCTCTTTTCAATGCAAATCCCCGTCATTTTCAGTAATCTTCTTCTGTAAAATAATGAAAGTATTTTAATCCTCATAAGTAACAGGAATCAGATTATGAAAAACAAATGAGAATGAGCAACATTTTAACAACCTAATTTTAACATTAGTTTTAATCACTACTATTCGATTAATTATTAAATAAGTTATGCATAAAACAGTTTTTATTGGTACGGATATAGCAACACAAAATAAATTTGATTGTTTGAATTATTTAGAAAATTCCCGATTTTACGAAAAATTTATCAATTCCACTTGAAGAAGCGTTGTCATATAAAATATGGCGAATGGTGGGGAGTTTTCTTTAAACTTCAAAAGAGGTTTTAATACAGTTGAGTGTTCCCGAATAACACAATTCAACAGATTCTCAAATGGATAATTGAATATAAAATATTGTGTCAAATGAAAATGCAAAATGAATATTTTACTTAAATAAAGTTACTGAAGTGGATACATAAAATATAAGAACTTTTACTCATGAAGACAGGAATCACGGAAGTAATGCCTATCGTTTTTGCTTATTTAAATAATTTATCTCAATTCTATAAATCCACAATAACTGAAATGGATAGTGATATCTACATAAAAATAAAATAACTTTCACTTAATGCTAACAGAAATCATAGAAATAATGTTTGTCTCTGCCTATTCAAATGAATTACCTTGATTTTATACTTTCCTTCATCATCTTCCTCCTATTTTACTTTATTCGGCTTTTCGAGATTAATGAAACTTTCAAAAGGAGATTTCTTGTCTGATATATTAGTAAATTCATTAAATTTCATGAGGTTATAAACATTATCACGATAAGATTGGGTCTGTTTGTTCAGAATAGATTTATCCACATCAGATCCAAGGTCGTCTTATATCTCCTCGGGTTTAGGACCAAGCATCAAGTTAATAGGATTGTTATAAATGGAAGAATGGAGCAATAAACCACTGGTATACTCAGATTTTACATGTCCATTAGCATCCATGCACCTCTTCAAAGGTTTCTTGATATGTTTTTGGTTTATAAATTCAGTAACAAGATTGTTAAATTTTATCTTTATTGGTTTTGCTGTCATCTCACTGACCTTCTCTTTCATACCGCTTAAAATAAGATTTCATGGGAAAATGTGATGGGCAGACTCATCTAGATTATGTTTTTGTTTTTTCTTTTTCTTGGAGGATTTTTGGGAAGCTTTTTCTGCAAAATTTGAAAAAATTCGATATAAATAATAATAAATAGCAAATGTATGTTTCACTATTCAAAAAGAAAGTTTCAAATGAATTAATGTGTATTTTTCAGTTGAACAATAAAATAAGTTTACCATTAAAATTATATATAAATTGGAAGATATAGTTAAATCAGAAAAATTACCTTAGACTCTGAACTTGAAGTACCAGCTCGACTGTTTTTCTTATCCAAATTTATAGAATCCCTCATATCCTCTAAATCGTTTTTGTCACATACCATCATTTTAGTATTCTTGTCATAATGCAACCCAGCGGTGAATAGAACTTTGTTCTCAGACTTACTATAGTTTCTTCTAATGTACTTTTTCGCAGCTAAGACTTTCAAAAAGTTTTCTGAATTAGATTCTATGTAATCGGCTGTGTCTGATCTGATATCACCAATCGATTTTTGAACGCCTCGATTTTCAAGAATTGTAGAAAAGGCACCATAGAAGCAATCTGCACCAGTAGTTTTTGTGTCAACAAACTTTCCATTCGAGTCAATATGATAGGCATTACCAATTTGATTGTCAGAAGCATGTTCAACATAGACAATTTCAACGTTGTCAGATCTGTCTTTATCTGTTTTAACGTAATTTTTGTCATCGACAATTTTCAACTCGACTCCGTAAGAATTGGCGGTGGCCATCATTGTACCACAATCTGCTGGGTCTCCATCACGAACAGAATTTGCTTCTTTTGTCACGGCTTTAAGATTCATTTTATTGGATTCATTTCTCGACTTATTAGCATAATAAATCATTTCACATTGAGAGTATGCCAAACAATAATCACTCTTATTATAATTGATTTGCTGAGCAAATGTTCTAAATTTGCCATAGTTTGCGACAAATTGACTTTCTTTTCCAGTCAATTTGTCTTTTTTCGAAAGTTCATCATACTTCTTCTGATCTGCCACGTGACTGTCGGAATTTTGATTTTTATCAACTAGATAATTATGCTGGATGTTTTGAGAAAGTGCATTAGTTAGGCCACTAACTGCTCGCGTTGACAATGGCTGAATTAATTGGGAATCCATTACTCTGACCAATTTTTCAGCTATTTGATCAGAAATATCTTTCATCAACATACTGAAAGAATCTTGATCAAGCTTAATGTATTCATTATTACATTTTCTAAGAAATTCGAAGGTTTTCTCGATATCATCAATGAAAGATTTCTGTTGATCTGACTCTATATCAAATTCTTTCACAATAGATTCACGACTTTCTTTAAATGATCGAGAAAACTCTGTTAGTTTCTCTTCTGCATTACTTTCGTTACAAAAATTGTCCTGATCATTGATGATTCCTAGATTCTTGAGCTTTTTAGTTATAAGCTTAGAGCGAGTTTTATCAATCTTTAGGTGAGTGGATAGTATAAGATGGATTGGAAAGGCATTTCTGTCAACTAGTCGTAATTTTTCTAGGACAGTTTGAGCAACTTTATCGGTAAGTGTGCTTAATCCCCCCATGCCATTTAGAGTACCAAAAACTCTAATTTTTTTACTAATGGTGCTTCCATATCTACTGCAATCAGAAAGAACTCCCTTGATTAATAAATGGGCTATAGTGCTCAAAAAGTCAATCGTAAAACTAGTGTTGATGATGTCGGCAACAATATTTTTAACCCTTTCATCAAGCTTTGATGATTCTGTTACCAAATCAATAGCACGCATCTTATAGAGGTAAAGTAAGAGTTCATGTCGAGTGAAAGAATTTCTTACATTTGTTTGGACACTTTCACTTATGTAGGGCATCATACTATCAAATGCAAAGTCTGACAATTTTCTGATCCCTGTATTAATGACCTCTGTAGCCACTGCTTCTGAAGCTTTAACACCGATGAATTTCATAGACAATCCTCTCAAATTTTTCCCAGTAGTTTTCATTATTAAACCTACAGCTTTTCCATCAGTAATCATTTTTGTGCCTGCTTGCTCCAGTACCTCTTTACCAGCTCCAGCAGCTACGGTTTCGAGGCCTTTCGCAGCACCTTTTGCCCCTTCCTTCATACCTGACAAACCCATTGAAACTGCAGAAATTGCTAAACTAACAGCTTTCTGTTTACAATAATCATTCCAACTGAATTGTCGACTATTAAGGGCTCTACAAGCTACAATTGTATCGGCAATACCTTCAGTTACAAAACCCATTCCAGTAGATGCTCCAAATCCACTAGCAATAAGAAATCCTCCTAAAATAACTTGACCAACGCCGAGAAAAGAAACTAAACATATACTACGAATTGGTATGAACAGTTCCTCATTAACTTCAAGAATATATGTCATGCCTTTCAAAGAAAATTCATTTAATTCGAGTTCCGGAAGTGAATGTTGCATGAACAAATCTCGTACATTTTTCACTTTCTTAATTTTCATTTCCTCCTGATCGAGTTCAGCCTTCAATAGAACATGTTTCACTTCATTTTTTTTAAGTTCTTTAAATTCAAGAGAAAATTCAAAGTTGTGCTTTCTAAGAACAGGAATAAATTTTTTTGCAGTTTCTTTGTCCATATTATCGAAACTGAAATCTACTTGTCCTTCCCAAAGCTCACTAGCGCTATGGTCAACACCTTTAAAACATATTTTAAGAACTACTGTCTCAGGACAACTTTCTACTATTGATAAAGTTTGAGACTTGTCTAATTTGTCAAACTTTATGAAGCATGGAGCGTCATTCTTCAATTTACTCACTCTATTCATTAGTTTTTTCCTATCCAGCTTTTCAAAGATTTGACTCTCTGTAGAATTTATTGTACCAGATATCAAGAATTGTTTTTTTCTGATTATTTTCAATAGAGATGATTTTGGAAGAACTAATTCGATATCAATGGAACTGGCTTTCACTGAACTCAACTTTTCCTCTGCAATTTCTTTATTCATATTATTGAATATTATATTTATAATGGTTTTAGGAGATAAGTCTGAATGAGAAAAATGATTAGTTATTTCATTTTCATTTGCTTTGTGAATCAAAATGTCGAAACGGATATCTTTGTCATTAAAATCTGCTTTATTAATTACATCAATCAGTTCATTGATTTGCTTGTGTTTATAAATTTCATTCATTTTTAAATTGTCTGTTGAAGTGATTCGAAGATCTGTAAGGTAGGAGTCCGTGATATGAAATGCATTGAAATATGATATCTCTTCCTTGAGCTTAGATATTGCAGTATCTCGAGTCAGATCTGTGAATTCTTTGTCACTCAAGAACAGAGTTTCACGTACTTTACCCAAATCTACATGATTTAAATTTAATTTCAAGTTTTTTATATGTTCAGACAGTTCAGTTTCTGAACCTGATTTATCGTTTAATTTTTGGTAACTAAAAGTAGAAGAGAATGTAGAAAGTAATCCATCATTCTTTTGTAATATATTATTCAATGTCATCAAGGCCTGGTCTTTTGTGTTCATATCTTGATGTGCAGTCAAATGATTTAATACCAGATAATATAGTTTGTCTTCTGCAAGCTGCATGCTATTATTTTTGAAAGCTTTTTTATCTTCACTTCTTTCTAGCTCTTTGAAATACTCTAATTTTTCCAGAGCCTCAGGGTTATTAGAATCAACAGAAACAAGGTCTATCATACGTTTCGATCTTTTGATGGCGTTAATGTTACTCTTCACACCTTGAATATACGAACCTAATATGTTAGCTTTAATATTCAATTGATTGTCCAAATCACTGTTAGCGAAAGCAGTCTGATTTTGCTGCAAAAGAAGCTGCATGGTATTCAGAATAGTCATTTCATTAGAGAGACAATTGAAAGCTGATTGGAATGATTCATAAGCTTGTTGCTTATAATCTTCATTTTTTATCAGAATTTTACACCAAGAAATTCCAACATGCGCAGCTCCAGGACAAAATATATTCTTATCAGCTTCCTTATTTGAAAGAATTCGGTTTTGCTCAAGGAGTACTGCTTCTTGAAAATGTCCCAGGGCCTCTTTGGCTTTTTTGGGTGAATTCTTGAGAATATCATTACCAATAACTATAAGATAATAAGGATTTTTTATTATTTTATTATATTTAAATTCACTTTTCAGGTCTTTGAGGAGATTATCACAAGTTACTTCAGCATCTGCACATGTTATGATTCCCTCATCGATTTTACTAAGAAATTTAGCCCATATTTCTTCAACAGCTGATAGAACACAAGTTTCATATGTTGTCGGAAGAAGGTAGTTCAATTTACTTAACGCTTGTCTAGCATAACTGTCATTTTCCTTTCTAATGGGTAAACGGATATCATCATTCAAAAATCTACAAAATTTATCAAATAACTTATCCTTGACTTTTATCAATTCCAAGTCGTTCTCAATAAAATAATTAAGCTGATTAGTCTCTAAATTATCTCTGTCTTCTTTCACATTTCTTTTCGATTCGAATCCATTCAATGTTTGAGAATTCAATATCATCACACCAGAACCTCTTTTCCCTTGTCTCGCAGTTCTGCCGTAAGCTTGATCTTCAACTCTTTGATTGTTTGGCAAAAAAGTTAACACAACGTGCAATCCACCAGTTTCTTCTATTTCTTCAGTACGTATGTCGGTTCCTCTACCTGCCAAATTTGTTGCAATTATAACTTGACCAGGAGAAATATTATCCACATTCTTTTCTTGGTCCATGTCATTCATCGTATACAATTTGACAGAGCTTGAATGCAACTTAGTTTTCAAAATTTCATGAATTCGATTCGCAGTTCCAATTGTTTCACAAATGACAAGAATGCCTCTATTCTTCATGGTTTCTAACTTTATACAAGACACAATTTCCTGAAGCCACTCACGTTCGTTCTCTTTAATAATTGCATTATTCAATTCCAAGAACTGTTTTTGCCGTCTTTGCGGAATGTTTATAACGTCTACTTCATAAACATCCTTCAGAACTTTTCTAGCTGTTTTAGAACCTAACGTACCAGTTAACCCATAAATTGTTTCATATTTTTCCGTGAGTCCATGATTAGATAGAAAATTAGTCGTTAGATTTTCACTGGTAATTTTCAGATTATGTTTTAGCTGAAGAAATTGGTGCAGTCCATCACTCCAAACACTTGAACTCTGAACTACACCAGTGTTGTGATAATCAACAGGATTGATTTGACCATTCTGAACTATGTAGTGTATATTTTCCTGATAATTCAAAGCCTCAACTGCATTAGAAATCCACTTGGACTTTTGTTTCTCTAACAGATCAGAGAAATTACTAGGAATATAGATTTGATTACTTTTGATTTGGTGTTCAATATAGGTTTTCAATTCTTTTCTTAGAAATTCATCAATGTTATCTACAGCCACACTTACTTGGTTTTGATCACCAGAGATAGTAATATATTGTTCCAAATCTGTAATCTTTACTGTTTGGTCATCGCCACCATCTAACTCTAATGTTATTTTGCCATTTTCAAATCCAACTTCACCATCTTTTAGGTAGTGCATTTTATTCTGAAACATAATAAATCGTTTCATCAATATTTGCAAATGCTGCCATATAAAGACATAAATAACATGGAAATGGTCCATTCCAGGAACCGCCGATGAAATACGGGCAATTTTAGAGCTGTCATCTATAAGCATGCTGTCTACCTCATCCACAATCGCAGTTGAAAATGTACGCCCAGCTAAAGTGTCTAACTTACTATAATTGTCACGCAAAATATCGAATTGGAACTGTGACATTTCGCCATAAACAATATCAGCCAAATAACATTTTTTATTACCTCTCAAATACACTGTTTTGTCATTATTATCAGAACACGTAAGTAAGAACATTTTGTACAGTTGTGCCTTTTGCTTAGCATCTCTCTCTGCCAAAACTGGTGAACTAGTGATGACGTCCACCTTCTTACCTCGTAATGCAGTGATTATAGCTAGAATGCATATTATTGTTGATTTACCCTCTCCTGTAGCCACTTCTAATAATTTTCCTTTGCATTGTCTTTTTCTCAAAGCAATCAAACAACATAATATTTGTGTATCAGTTAAGGTATGCCCAGTTATAAGGAAATTCGCACGCAATATGATTGCAATGGCTTCATAGTCACAGAACTCTTTTTTATTGAGCCTGATATCTTCAGCCCATAATTTAATTTGGTTTTCATTCCAATTCAAATTTTCAGATTTTTGTTTGAATATATGCTCTTTAATATTCAATGAACCAGAATCAATTAAATCAACCAAATATTTGTATGAATGATTTGATTCTTTCAACTCCATCAAAATCTCCGTGAAATCTTTTACCTTGCCCTCCTGCTGGAAATGATTTTCAATTATTAGATTGTTAGTATTTTGTATGATTTTTTCGAAACTCTTGAATTCAATCAAAATATTCATAATTTCTTTGAAATTAGATGGTGGTAACTGGTAACTTTCCAAAGTATTCAAAAGAAATAACAAATTTTGGAAATCATTTTTGATTGGACTGAAATTAGTGACAATATTGTGCAACTGAAAGTATTTCCAACCTGAATGCTTCAGGGCTAAATAAACTTGGAAGAAACCTTGTTTCTGAGAATCATACATAGGCTGGCGAAGGGCACATTTACACAAAAAATTGCTTCCGATAATGTGCTTTAAAGTGTTGAGCTCATGATCTTGATCTTCTGGTATCATTTCTATATAAATATTATTTTTCAAACAGAATTTAATAATACCTTCAAATACATATAGATTATCTATTGATTTAAGGCAGCTGAATAACTTCCTTAAAAACAATATGTCAAAATTAGAGCACAATCTTCCGATCAATTTTCTGGAGTAAGTCTCATTTATTCCAATAGTTAAGCAATTGTTCAATAATTCCGAACACCAAACTTCCTTTAAGGGAGAGTATGGATCGGGTGAATGAATCGTGAGAACATGTTTCGCAACACTGAACTGAAGATTGAAAATCATCCTGGGAAGATCCATCAATTGGAAACTGTCCATAAAATTACTTTTTTGAATCAGAGATAATAGCTCAAAAGACTGGTGACAACCGAATTTTCTTTCGATTTCAAACCAAAATTTGTAGAATTGAATTTGATCCATCTGAAGAACTTGATAGTATTTGAACAAGTCTGAAATTAACAGTTCACGTTTCCATTCTTTGGTTTTATACTTAGAGAAAACTTCTGTGTCAAGATAATCAACTGACACTACAGTCTCCAGAAGGGCTAAAGAATCTTCAGAATGTTCGAGTTTTGATCTTATGTCCTCGTTCAAATTATGCATCAAGTCTTTAAACCAATCTTTGCTGATACTGCTAGAGTTATTGTCACTTGTTGATCTCAGATATCCAAATGAGTAGCCTCTTACCAAATGGTTCTCATTGGTTAGGTTATTCAAAGCAAAACTTAAACAGATGATTGGTAATTCACTAAATTTGACAGCGTGATACATGCATTCACACATAACAGGAAGAAGATGGGTCAGTTCTTGCTCGTATTTAATAAAATATATCACCAAGATTTCAATACATTTCAATTCTAAATCAGGCACTTGTCCCTCTTTGATTAACCGACAGTAGATAGGTATTGTTAAATCTAATATCCTTGCATTAGATATGCATTGTTCAATTAACTTTACAAAAGATTCATTTGTAGGAAAAGTAAAGTTCTGCTCAAATATTAATGAAAGGAGATCAGCAAGTTCTCTCACATCGCTCAGTTTTCCACTTTCATTTACTAACTCTAGTATGTTTGAAAAGGTAAAACGACTCAATCCAAACTCTTCTTTAATAGCAGAAGCGCATGAACCTCTTAGAAAATTTTCAAGGTTTTTATCTCTGTGTACTTTCGATTTCACTATTTCCAATACCTTGCCTTTCAATAGCTTTCCACTCTCGTTTGCATTATTAATCAATTTTAAACATGAATCTTTTAGCTCTTCAGACAATGTACTTTCATACAACATGGCAACAGTATCCAGAAATTCATCTGTAATTGAGCTTATGCAAGAACATGTATGTAATACACTTAAGATGTTTGTTTGTAGTTCAGAGCTCCCAGTGTTCATTAACTCTTTCAACTGTCTGTAAGTTGCGGGAGGAAAGCCACTTTTCAATGTAATATGACGTTTCAACTGATTCAATAAATCTTCAGGAGAAGAAAAAGTTAAATTAGATAATTCGATTTTCCCTCTTAAACCCTCCTGGATGATAAGAGAATTGCAATCATCTGTAATGACAGTTTGAAAAAGTTCATGTATGCTCAATCTTATAGTTTTATTGGTATCTGTATTGGTGCCAATTTCAACCAGTTTAATGAGAAGTCTGTCATTGATGTGCTTGGAAATTCTAACCAAACAAGAAACTGTACCCAAGCATAGTTTCTGAGTATTCAAGTGATCCGAGTTGATCTGCTCAAGCAATATTTCAATAATTTTTGGTAGATAAAATTGGATATCAGATTTATTTGCCACTATAATAGAACCTAATGAACTGAGGAGTCCTTGCTTTAAAGTAGGATAATCGAGTTTGATCAGACAATCAAGGAGCTCATAGTTCACTTTTTTTGACAACTTCTCACCCTTTTGAGCCAGATAAACAAAGACTGGCAAAACACCTCTCTTTAGATCTTCCACATCCAATGCAGACTCGAGTTTAACTATGAGGGATTTACGCAATTGTTGATTGTTCTGAGCCGCATTTTCGTATATTTTCAGAAGTAATAAGTTTATCTCTTTTTTATCTTCATTCAAATGATCAAACATTTCAAATAAGTGAATTAGTAATTTAGAATGAATGATTTCTTTATTTCTGGTGACAGTTTCAAATATTTGTAGCACCTTAACGTCTTCAATTTGTTTGGCAAGAGCAATTTTCGTATCTATGGGCAGTTTGACTCCTTTCTCAACAGATTTTTGAACATATTCAAGGATAGGTTCTTGTTCTTCTTCTGTATGCAGCTGTTCTATTGCATATCCAGCTCTTACTAACTCACACTGAGAGAATATAATATCAGGTAGTTGCTGATTATGTCTTGCCTGCTCAAGAAGTTTGAAAGAATAAAATCTTAGACGACTATTAGGTGACTGCTGTAGATAATCGGCAAACACACTCAAGGTTTTTATATTCACAGGAGCTTTTGTAACCATTATCACATTTTCTAAAACCATTAGTGCACTTTCAAAGCAACTGGACACACCCAACAGATTTTCCACTGATTCGACTGTTGATTCAGGTATTACAAAATTATATGAATGATCCAAAAGAATATCTAATACTTGCGGTGTATAACTTTCATTTCTTTTCAAGATGAATTCAAATAATAGGAAAAGGTTGTCATGAAATTTCTGTTTTCTTGCCTCATATAGTAGAACTTTCAAAATAGTTTCATTAATTTCATCTTTATAATCAACATGGCCTAAAGTAAGGCTTTCGTCATAGACGAACATACTGCTCATACTTTCCATATGAATAGAATCCAATTTTACTGGCAAAGTAGAGAAAGCTAAGCAGCCACGGATGTACGCTATACGGATGTAGATGCTGACATCATAAATGGTGCTGTTGACCAAATCTAGTAACTGACAAAGATTATCAGTATCATGAAATGACATATACTTTGTTGCGCCGTACAGACACTTGGCAACTATAATTTTTGTTTGTTTATTACTATTTTGCGAACTTAGATTCAATATTAGATTATCCAAGGTAGTAGCTGTGAGAGGTACTTTGTTGTCAACAGATCTTAGGATTATCTTGGCCGCAAGAAAATATATTTTGTTGCAACTCTCTTCAGCTTTAGCACAGTTTTCAATCTGGATCCTATCACCAGTATCACATTCATCATCAAATTTTATTGAATGAGAAGAAGACAACTTATCCGATATCAATTCAACAATATTCTGATCTTCCAGAAATAACACTTTGGACTTTAAATTTTCTGCGCAGAATACACGACTTAGAATGAGCACAATAAAACTTGTGCTTTCTTCACTGTCAATTAAATAATAATACAGTTCTATCAGTCTTTTCATATTATTCTTTGTTAGGGGCGATAGGTTATGCCCAGCATTCAACAATCTCTGAGTTTTGTCAGTTGTCAGAAGACATGCTGTCAAGTAAGACTTTATAGAGCCTGTGTTAGCATTACGTAAAGCAATTTCTAGTAAGCTCTCATAGTTCTCATCACTCAATGATGGACTATTCTCATGATCTAGATAGGTATTGATGGTATCTAATACTAATTCTCTTTGAGAAGAAGTCAAACCTGAATCTGATTGCAAGAGTCTAATGAAAGTGGAAATTTCTCTACTATGAACCAATTCAGCTGCTCGATTACAGTCTCTGATTTGATTGTTCATAAATCTAAGGATGGATTTTATTTCAATCTGTTCAACAGATTTTGGATCCTGTAGGCGCTTGTGATAATCTTCGAAAAATTTCTTGTAGTCAAAGTTCTCAAGAGTCTCTGCTAGTTCTATCAATTTGAAAATGTGATCGGTGAAAGTTTCATTAGCCTTTTGTTTCTGATCTTTCTCTGGTGTTCTAGAAAATACACGTATTTTTTCTAATCTTTCTGTCGTTAACACTTGTTTTTTGTTTTTGATAGCACAATTATAAAGAGCTTTACTAGCATCTACTCTAACTGAATTTATTTCTTTCACAAGCAAATCATATATTTCATCGTGATCAAATTTCTTTTGCCTGATCTTTGTAGAGCTGAAAAACCAGAATTTCCTGATGTATGTTTCAGTGGATTTATCCGAAATCTTTCTCAATAAGTCAACAGCAATATCTGGATCTGTTAGTTCTTTAAATTTCCAATAGTGATCCAGAATAGCTTCAGTAAATAATTTCACAATGTCTTCCTTCAAGTCTAACTCTGATCTCAAGTTATCGAAATTAGTAATGCATTTCATAAGCTTGTTAATGGGTTTTTCATTGAAACATTGTTTCTTAGAAACCTTCAATAATATAGAAACGCACATTCTATTGATGAAAAACGAATAAACTTTCTTTTCTGAAGGTTTTATTGCCCAAAAATAATAATGTTCACCTAAAAACTTATCAGGAATATAATTGTTTTTGTCGTCTTCTTTAAGTATGTCACCTCTTCTTACGATTCTATAAAGATTCAGTACCTCAGGCCACGTGGATTTATACCATGACCGATCATCCCCATCAGATCTCTCTTGAGGATCAATACCATCATCAATGATCGAGGTCACATTTGTTTGTCTATTCTGATTCTGTAAACGTCCAGCTAATTTCAACATTTTGAAAATTTCTTCTTCTGAGTCTGGAGAGTTTTCTTTCGCTTTGACAGTCTGAATAGTTTTGCTGACTACTTGCTGATTTTTCTTTACTTTTGGTACTGCTAGTGAAGAACTTGCTCTCATGTCACTCGCTAAGGATGAACTTATCTTAGCATTTTCATTTAACTCCAACTTTAGAAAGAAGGATTTTGCTTCATCAGTCATATCTGACAACGTGAGAACAGCTGACAAGAGCTCTGAATCAGTTTTATGGTCCGCGTTCAGTTTGGTGAGGAAATACATCAACAGAGATATCAATTCATTTCGGGCTAAAGATATCTTGCAACTATCACAAAGATTAACAACTGAAAATAAATTTAAAGGCATGTTCTCACATGTACTATTTTGAGTAATTATCTTCAATGTAGAACATAGAAACTCTACCATTTTTTTATCAAACTGTTCGTCCGATCTCAAACACTTCTCTATGAATTCAAATATCTGATGTACCAGCGGAGGTTCTCCATCATCACTTATGGAAGACAAGTCGTTGAATGTGAAATTGAATTTCTGTACTAAATAACTCAGACGGATGAAACATTTCACGTAGAAAATTTTATCTGTTACATAGAGAGATTTCAGTTCTGACAAGGCTTCTTGTCTGTTGAAATCGTATGATAATAACTTCTTGTATTTTTCTGATTGATATCTTTGAAATTTTTGAATAGTAAATAAGGAGCCTATGTTCAATGTAGACTTTTTATTTTCTCCAAAGCGTGTTAAGTCGAATGCCGTCGTAACGGTAATTATCTTCTTGAACAACATCTTGTTATATTAATTCATGCTGACAGACCGCTGAAATAAAACATAAGAAATATGGATAAATAAAAATAACGTTTGGAAGTTATCAGCATTATTGAAAAATTATCGAAATCTTTAAAAATCAGTAATATTAAAAAAAATTGTATTCATACACTATATAAGCTTAGGGTATGAGATTCTAGTGAAAATTAAGAAATATTAAATACAAATAAATAAAATCTGCAGTTTTCTCTATACTTATGACACATGTGTTTGTATTGCAATATGTTAAAAACCTCGTGTTAAAGCTTTGCTAGAAGTGGCTGAGCTCATTTATTAGTGCACATTTTGAGAGATGACGATAAAATCAATAAACAAGATGGCGATAGGGTATGAAGTTCTGTACTTCATATTTTTATTACTGTGAGTACTATTAAGTTCTCACTTAGTTCATCTAACACATTATTCAATCGATATTTAGTTCTAAATATCAATTAATACGCATCCTAAATGAATTTATTAGAAGGTTAATCTATACCGAATGCTAGAATTAGAGACAATTTTTCCGTAGTAGCTCTTCTTCGTACATGTTCTTTTCACTTAATGTAAGTCAAGGAATTCTGAACAAACAGTATAAAAACCAAAGTGTTTCACGAATAAAGTCATGCACTTGCCACCAAACAGGTCCGTGGACAAAGAAAAGCAACTGAATAGTCTTTTAAATGGGAATACGAGGGAAAGATATTAAATAAAATTAGCCTACAATCTCCCTCTACCATGAGATAGTCTAGTCCTCATAGATATTTAAGATTAATCGACAAAAATATATATAAATGGTCAAATATTAGTAATAACTTACTATATGCTCCAATTTAAAAAAATGAGTCTAGAGGGACTCTAGACTGTAACGAGACAACACCCAACTTTGATTTGGAAATCTATTTATGTGCCTAGTATCCAAGTTAAGGATAATACCTTTATTAACCGTTCTTTTACAGAATTTACACTGATAAATTTTTTATATGCAGGATTCTCATTATGATATTAACCCACAATTCTTGAAATATTATATTGGCGACGATGGAAAAACTATATTGAAAAATTGGAACATTTGTGAAAATAATATATGTATAATATTTCATCCTGATAGCCGCCCAATAACTGCATTCTCAACACATGTCGGTTTGAGAAGATACAAGAGAATTCGTTTCGGAATATCATCTGCTGCAGAAGTATTTCAGAACATTACTCAAAGTATTGCTAATTTACCTGGAGCTATCACTATTAGTGACGATATTATTGCTTATGGACAAAATTAAAATGAACACGACTAAAACCTGATGGCTGTCATGCAGTTCCTCGAATAAAGTGGATTCACTTTAAATAAAGATAAGTGTAATTTCAGTCATGATTATATTTAATTTTTCAAATATACCTTTTCTAAAAATGGTAAATTACCTTATGCAATTAGAGTGCAAACAATTAATAAACTGACATCACCAACTAATATCAAAGAATTAAGGATTTTTCTAGGAATGGCAAACTATTGTGGAAGATTCATGGGCAAACTTGCATCTCTGATAGCTCTTCTTAGAAAATTAATGAAATAGAATAAATGGATATGGACTTCAGAACACGAGAGAGCCGTCACAAAGATAAAAGATGAGCTGTAAACTAACTGATAATTGTCATACTTTGAAATCAATCAGAAAACGCAGCTGATTGTCGATGCCAGTCCTCTTGAACTAGGGGCATTATTAGTTCAATCTAAGAGAGGCACCAATAAACGAGAAGCTCTAGCTAAGTCATGTGGGGAATAACACATTTTAATCTATATTTGAGAGGTTAAAAGTTAACTGTATTCTTTGATCACAAGCCATTGGAGAGATTATTTAATAATCCTAGATCATAAATAACTTCACGAATAGAACGTATGCTACTTGAAATGCAATAGTACGACTTTACAGTTGAATATACTGAAGGTAAATATAACACTGCAGATTATTTTTCAAGAGCCACATTGGATGGTCAAATATGGGACCCTCGTATGGAAGACTCAATAGATAGAATAATACTGAAATTACATCACAAACAGTATCATACCAAAGAAAATACCAGGACATGACGCTTCAAAAAGTTAAACCATTTTTGATCAACAAGAAATGGCATCCACCAAAATAACAAAGTATGCAATTGAGATCATATTTTAATATTAAAGGTGAACTAATGATTATCGAAGAGAGTCTTATCATGAGAGGACATCGCTTTATAATTCCCGATTCTTAGCCAGGAAAATCAATAAAATAACCTCATGAAGGTCACCTTGGTATTGTAAAACGAAATAACTGCTACGAAGCAAGGTATGGTTTGCCAACATCGACATGAAAGTTAAAGAATTAATATAAAATTGCTTAACCTACTAATCAGTAACAGACTAAAGTCAGAATTAACCCTTGCACATGTCAGAGATACCAAAATACTGTTGGTAGCAGCTATCCATGGATTATTGATATGTTTGGAGTTCCATAAAAAGTAAGAACAGATAATTGCCCTTCATTTACCTCCTCAAAATTTAAAACTATTGTTAGAAATTGGATATTCATCATCGGAAAATTACACCAAGACATCCAAGAGCCAATGGAGAAGCTGAAAGAATGATGAAAAATCTAAGAAAATCAATAAGAAGCTCATCAGTTGAAAACAGAAATTGGATATAAGAAATTTAAACTTATCTGCGGAATTATCGTGCTACTCCTCATACGAGTACAATTTTTCGCCATATGAAGTTATATTTAGTCGAAAAATGAGAACACTATTACCTGAACTAGAAGAAAGATAACAGAAAGTTAATGATAAAATAACGATACCTATTAAAGAAATAACTGAATCTCAGAAGATAAAAGAGGAAAAATTATGCACAGAGAAACCAAAAGAACTACAAGAATGTAAATATTGGTGATATGATTCTGTTGAAGAATAATTAGAGAAACAAGAACGATCCTATTTTTAATCCTTCACCTACATATGACTGTAATTGCTAGAAAAGGATCAATGATAACGGCAATGAATGATGCACAAAGGAAAGTAACAAGAGACAAATCACAGCTCAAATAAGTACCAACTGAAATTGATGCAAGCAG
Organism: Caprella mutica; assembly: GCA_947561585.1. Lineage (NCBI taxonomy): Eukaryota > Metazoa > Arthropoda > Malacostraca > Amphipoda > Caprellidae > Caprella > Caprella mutica. The sequence goes on from CANNZV010000798.1 coordinate 270,079, forward strand.
GATGAGTGATATAAGTGAAGAAAATATAGAATTTTAGCAATAATTTTCAACCTAAAACTTATAATATAATTGCATCGAACTGAATTTAAATGAAGAAGATTGTTCAAAGAAGAATGAAGAGAATTAAGATTTAATACCTGAATAACTTGTAAATCTTATTACCTTAGAAGAGGATATTATATAACCTGAAATTGAATCACACCTGAATAAGTAGATATTCCGGATCAAACAAATAGGAGAAGTACTACGAAACCTCCTGATCGCCTTACCTACTGATTTCATAAATGAGGAAGGGGAGTGATGTAAATTTATATTATTTATTCTATTGATTTGGAAATCTATTTATATGCCTATTATCCATGTTACCGATAATACCTTTATTAACTGTTCTTTTATACTAATAAATTACTTATAAGCTGGACTCTGATTATGATATTAACCTACAACTCTTGAAATATTATACCCATAAACCACAAAAAACTTCAAGATTTACTCACCACTTTGAAAAAAAGGACTGAAGAAGAATTGACAGAAGAAATTTTAAAATTTGGATCTATCCTCGGCTCAAAATCCCCGTTGTTTGTGAATCTGAAGAGGAAAACGACTTGATTAACAGAAAAACTAGCTAAAAAATAAACATGATTACTTAGAATGAGGAAGAATTAAAATAAATTATTCATTTAATTGATCGGTACTTATCTCCAGTCTTGATTTTTGTGCTCTATTTGAAATATTAAATCATTATCGTTCAGCAAACCAGTTTGGTGTTCCAATTATTTGATTAATTTATTAAGTTCAAATCAATTTTTTGTAAATTTCGATTATTTTTTGGAGAGTAACAGATGAAGTTAGCCTAACAGATTTACTTGCGAGCTAATTAGGCCGGATATGCTTTGTTATGATTGTTATATGGTTGAAGGTGTCTCTGATATCGTGTCCTATGAGTCTGTGACGAGAGCTATAGTGAATATAGACGTAATAGAGTTGATTACCTCTCATTACCCTATTAGAAAATAAGAGACTGATTATTGAAAGATGAATCTAGATAAAGCTCATCTGGAAAAAAGTAAGTCATCTAAAAACCAAAAACCCAGATACAACAAATGGCGCCCAAACTAACAAGCGTCGAACGAAGACGCTTAATATTCTACAAAGAAGAAAGCAACGAAGAAGAAAGAGAAGTGAACGAAAAGGTTACAGAACAGAGGAGTGTAAGAAAAATTCTTTTCAACTCTTCACAATCAAACATCAGCGATCAGAAACACTGCAATCATCAATCAAAAACCAGAAAAATCAAATTCTCATCGAAGTCATACTATACTAGACACTCAGCTGACACTGTTTGAAACATCAGACGCTCAAATACCTGTCAGGTAACAGACACCAAGCGTAGACTTCCAATGCAGCGGCTGAAGCGGCTCTAAGCCGGCGGCTCGAGCCAAACGGCTAGCTCTGCTCTCGGAGCAGATCAGCCGCTGCGTCTAGTAGTAATTTTTACAGCTCTTTCATATTTAGAGGGAAAATAAGTGAAGCGTGATAACAGATAAAGTTTTGTGTTAATTCCGGTATCTGTGTCAATTAATTAATATTGATAATTAAATAATTATTAATAAATAAATTAATATTAATTCATATTGATAAATTAATAAATAATTTAACTGACGGTCGTAGAGAGGCTACACTTGTAGCATTGAAAAACATATAGGAGGCTGCAGCCGCGTAGCTATAGCCGCTTGAACCGCATTATTTGAAATCCACCTTTAGGTACCAGACACAGAGACACTCGTAAATACATACTTGTCAGGTAGCAGACACAAAGATATTCGACAGGCACCGTAAAACTCAGACATTCATCAAGCATCAGAAACTAAAATACACGTCAATTAGCAGACACTCTTCAGGCGGTACACGAAAAAAACTGCCAGGCGGAAAACTGCAGATGCGGTAAACTGGCAAAACTGCCAAGCAGAAAACTGGCAGGAGAGAAACTGCCAGTCACCTACTGGCAATTCATCAATTAATTTAGTCACTACAAACATTTTAATTCATAAAAAAATGGCGTTCTTCCTTCGTTGAGGCTTCTTTGCACATGTCAGTGATACGTTCGGGACGTCTCCGGTCCGTCTCCTCTCAGTGCTTCAGTGTCAGTGAAAAATATATCATAACGGATCACACAGTACCGGCTTCTCTCAGTGCTAAAAAATCAATGAGAGGAGCAGGACCTGACGGAAACCTGATATGCGTGAAGCAGCCTTTATGTCGAAAAATCGTTAATTGTAGACAATTTATTAGAAAAATATATAAAATACATTATTCTATAAATATTACAGAAATAAATCAAATACAGTATTGAAATTAAAATCTAAAACCTTTCTAAGAAAATACTGAGGGAAGACACAAAAATATAATTGTATTAGGGACAGAATACAATTTCTTTATTTACACAGCGCATCTTTACATCATCAGTTCATAACGGGATAGGTGTCTGATTATTTCTTATTTTGTTTATAATTTGATAATTGAACAAGCCTTCAAGCTTAATATTCGCTTGTATCCATTATAAATAACTTCGATCGATGTTTGTGAAATATTAATAATTTGCAACCCAACATATATGATTATTAATCTGCTATTACCTATCTAATTTTCGGATAATTGCACTCGATCGAATTGGATTGCCTATTAATTAATATTTCTTTTTACATATAAATGAAAATTGCAAAAAATAGGTGTTTAGACATGGAGAATAAAACTTTCAATGTAATAAATATTGAACATAAATATCAGTTGATTTAACTTTCTCATAATTTGATGTATAAATAAGGTAAAAATGATAATATAATTATAATTTCTTTGTGTGTACTGAATTTTGGTTTACTGTTTTACATAGGCTAGTAGCTTTGTTGAAATATTATTTTCCTTGAATATTAAGTAACCCAACTTCTATATAGTTATTAATTACTGTAAAAATGAATGTCTTCTTAACGAAGGGCTAATACGTTTTTTTTATAAAGTAAAATGTTCTTAGAATGTGTTTATAACTAAATGATAATTTAAAAAACACGAAAAATACGTAAAATGCCAGTAAGTGACTGGTATTTTTCCGGACACCCTTCAGGCACCGACGGTAGTATGCCCGTAGGAACGAGACCGACTTGAAAAAGGGATTGATGTTGAAGTTTCATTAAAAACCTAGATAACCACTTTGCTAATCTAAACATAACCACCGATTTTAATAAAATATATAAACTATTCAACCATGTTGATCCAGTGTATAGAGATTCGAAATTACTAATTTCAACATTTATTAATGACAGGGAACTTACATATGAGACTGTAAAGCACAGCTGACTTTCGTCATATGGAACAAAGAGATACTTTCAGCAAAACTTTCAAAATTTGATTCATAGCTCCATTTAGTACAGGAGCTCTTGTAAATATTGTCACCGAGTGTATTGAAGCATATTTTGTCAAATCAACCTTTAAACCTTTACTGGAATTGACCGAAATGTAGCCGTGACAAATGAGGTAAACCTCATTGACTTCATGACAAAAAACTTTGTTCCTCATTATGCTGAACTCTAAAGTATCTCAACATCTTTGAAAAAATAGCTATTTGGAAAGGAAATCATTCGACAAAGTATGACGATTACGCCTAGTATGGGTGTCAATCTCCGAGAGTGGTGAATCTCATTCTAGTGTAGACAGGCCCAGCTTTTACAAAGAAAATCACGACTCAGTCTTCTTACAAAATAGTAATAAGAGCGAGGTATGACTCAAGTTATTTTATAAATGTAACTCCTTTTAACTATTCCATTTGCTATGAGTAAGAATAGAAAAAGTTATAAGGCTCAACTTAGCTTAAATTGAAAGGATGAAAACAGTGTGAAGAAAGTTCAAAATAGCGAATGAATTAAAATTAAACCATAGCTCAACTCTCACTCAGTTTAAACAATGCCGTCTTTAGTTGATCAGGCCAGCTCATAAAGACGTTTATTGTTGAACCAGCTGTTCAAATTGGTCCAATGAAATTACTGCCGCTAATAAAATTAATGGATAAAGATGGCGCGAACATATTTTCTTCAGTTTTTATGCCATTATTTTTCCTCTAGTGTATTTTATCATATAAATTAAGGAATGTTCCAGATTATTTGCCAACAAATTTATGTGAATTTATTCATAATAAAAAATATATAAAAGATACAAATAGTTCTTAACTGAACGAGTTGCCCAACAAAGGAGTCAAATTAGAGACTTCAATTAAAGAGTTATGAACAATTATGATCATATAATAATTATCTCCCTAGTTAGGATTCAACATTTCTACTTGTGTTGTTTTGTTAACTAAGTTACCTAGTTTGTTAATCATGACTGATATACCTAATTAAGTGATAATTTTGTATACTTTAGCACTACCTATTCCATACTTAAGAGGGTGGAAATAATTCAAATTTTCAAACCAATTAGACCTATCTAGTCTTTGACCTTTTGAAATATAATCCAATTAATTGGCTTTCAAATGATCTTTGTAAGATGGTCTAGCCTAGGAAGGTATGTGAAATATTCGGCCAATTCAATTTTAAATTCATTCACTTTAACAGTTACGGATCAAAATTTGGTAAAAATTTCTTCAGTCCAATCAATTACGCCCTTGGCAATATTTTCATTCCTTTTTAAAACTTTCGTCATACAATTCTTAATTTTTTTTTAATAGCAATACGATGTAAGGACAACCACCATTTTGATAGAAACGCCATCAAGCTCTTGTGTATATATACGATTTTTAAATAGATAAATTATTACCAGGTTAGTTAAAGTAGATCTTTTATAGTAATGTAATAATTGCAAATCTATTGGTATTGTTTATTTTATCATTACATAACTAGAAGTGGCTGAAAAATAGGCAAATTATAAAAACGGACGCAGACTAAGTTCGCTATTTGTCATGATTTTTAGGACCACTTTGAACTACTGTTATTTTCGGGAATCTGGCCAAGGCGGTCTATAGTTGATCAGGCCAGATTCCCGAAAATAACAGCTGTTCAAAGTGGTCCTAAAAATCAAAACAAATGGCGAACTTAGTCTGCATCCGATTCTATAATAGGACTATTTTAAGCCACTTATAACTGTAATGATGAAGTAAACTATACCAATGGATTTGCAATTATTCAATTACTATATTAGTGTTATTTAACTGACCTGATAACTAATCTATTTAAAATTCGTCTATATACACAAGAGCTTGATGGCGTTACAATCAAAATGGTGGTTGTCCTCACATCGTAATGCAATTTAAACCAATTTAGAGTTGTCTGACGATACTTTAATAGGGAAAGAAAATATTGCCAAATGCATAATTGATAGGACAGAAGAATTTTTTCCCGAATTTTCATCTGTAACTGATAAAATTTATGTATATAAAATTGAACTGGCTAAACCTAGACCATATTACAGAGTATGGCAATTAAAGCCAGTCAATAAGCTTACATTTCAAATGTTAAAACTTAGATAGATCTAATTGGCTTGAAAATTTGAATGAATTCTATGTTAATTTAGGCTTGAAATCATCAAATATGAGCCAAATTGGCTAGGATCAGAAGTACTGCGAAAATTTTAGCTGTAATTTGGCATGCAGTTTGCCAGCCTCTGAAATAATGAATAGGTAGTGCTAAAGAATACCTAATTACCACTTAATTAGGTATATCAGTCGTAATTACCATACTAAGTAACTTAGTTAACTTAGCAACACAAGTAGAAAGGTTGAATCCTAACAAGTAGGCAGAGGTGGGCGTTCCGCACAAATGTTCGCGAACCGATTCGGACTGGAAAGTGGGTTCGGACATTCGGATTCGGAACCTCTTCAAAAATGGTTCGAACTTCAGTGTTCGGAACGTCTTTTTCGCAAGTCCGAACATCCGTACCCGGGGGAAATCGACTTGTTCATTTAATTATTTTACGGTCTGAACATGTACCGTACACAGCTACTATTATATACATAGGCTTCTGCTTAACATTGAAGCGAAAAACATGCGTCTCTCCTCGCTCTTCTTCCGTTACGTTATTCATCCTTTCCTGACTAGCGGTAAGTTTTATAATAATCTTAATTCTTTAATAACTGTTTATGTTCCCTCAAATCTCAATTGCTTGAAATATGTAGAACTATAGGAAAGGTTATAAACGTATATATTAGGTAACATTACATAACGGTGCGCGGACAACTCGTACCCGGACAACTGGTATACAGGACAACTCGTACCCGGGCAACTGGTACCCGATTTAATATATATATATATATATATACAATATATGTCATGAAATAGAAGACTCTTGAAGTGAGATCATACGAATTTTGTAAGGTAGTCCGTATTTTAGTCTCTATAAAAGTTTTAATTTATCTTTAGCTGTGCTAGGTTGCTTAATATTTAACTTTGCTAACTGAAGTATATTAAAAGAGGTTAATTTAATTAAATTAGCACTGTTGGTTCTAATATATTTTTCGCGTATCATGTTTGAAAATATATATCATGAAATGGAAGACTCTTGAAGTGAGATCATACGAATTTTGTAATGTAGTCTATATTGTAGTCTCTATAAAAGTTCCTACTTTATCCTCATTTGAATTGTCAGTTTATGTATGTTTCATTGCAATAAAAAAAGGGTTATTTTATTATGCCTTTAATTTTTATTATAATTATGTACATTTAACTAAATTTTGAAAATCGGACTTGTATTTTATTCAGTTATTATAATTAGGTACATTTAACACGAAATTATGAAAATCGGTGGTACCAGTTGTCCGGGTACGAGTTGTGCTGTACACCAGTTTTCCTGTATACCAGTTGTCCGGGTACGAATTGTCCAGGTACCAGTAGATCTAGAAGCCTACATAACACCCTACTCCTAGTAACTTAGCCGTTGGCTAACCAGTCCTAATGGAAAAATAATAATAACTTAAAGGTCCCCTCCAAGCAAATATTTTTATTTCCTTATTCATCGAGGCTAATGTTTCTTATCAGTTTTGCTGCAAACTGCATCGAATTTGATAGCATATTTTTAATTCTATATGCTTTTTAAAGATTTTTTATAATCAAAACTCGACAAAACCTATTTTTACTTCCGACTTACTAATTTAAGAAATTTTCAGCCTGAAGAAAAACAATGTACACCATTTGTTTTGATTGTCAACTAGGTATTAGGTTTACTAAATCCATTTAATAATCGTGTAAAGATACAAAATTGAATGAACTTATAATAGAAATGTTTATATACTTTAGGAAACAATTAAAATCTGAAATAATGCCGAAAAGGCATGGTTTTGTTTATAAAATTTAAATTTGTAATCAAAACAAAGAGTGTACAATTTTCTTCTTGAGCATCAGATTAGTGATTTGCTCAATTGTTGCTCACAGAGTACTACAAACTTTAAAAACAAATTAAAAAATATATACTGAACCGAATTGTATGCGGTTTGCAGAATAATGATCGTAGACCTTAGTTCTATAATATTATGTAATAAACTCATTTTTTTCCGGAGCCTGGAGAGGACCTTTAAAGAAATGAACAATACAAACACACCTGAATTATATCTATATATTCAACTTTAAGGTTCAAATCGTCATTTTCGCTTTTCTTTTGCACGAAACCCTTATAAAATGACTTTAAACTTCTCGAAGTTAACATGCAAATACGAGGAATTATGAGTCGCTCGGTCACAATCAAGGAATGTTTTGTTGTGGTCACGTCATATTTTTGTGTCGTCTACTAGGTACTATACCCAGGATACAGTAACATAGGGTATGGTAGTCAGCTGATTGAATCTATAGTTTGACGTGACCTACCGGGTGACTCAAAATGGCGACTCTGACCATACTTTGAAACATGGAAAAACCTACTTAAACTTAATCACTTTTAAATTGAATTTTTTCTTATCAATTACTAACTTGGCATTGTGTAAGTTGTATTTCCATTATTTTTTTTTCTTATTTGTTATTCATAGGAACTACAATTTAGCAGTTAACTAGCACTAGTTTAGGCTCCTATAGGTAGCATATTTTCAAGACCCTATTTTTTATAGATAAGTTAAAGAAATGAACAATAAAAACACACCTGAATTATATCTATATATTCAACTTTAAGGTTCAATCGTCATTTCCGCTTTTCTTTTGCACGAAACCCCTTATAAAATGACTTCAAACTTCTCGAAATTAACATGCAAATACGAGGAATTATGAGTCGCTCGGTCACAATCAAGGAAGAATGTGTTGTTTTGGTGACGTCATATTTTTGTGTCGTCTACTAGGTACTATACCCGTTATGTTCCTGTACCCTGACTATACCCGTTTATGTTCCTGTACCCTGGGTCACAGATCATTGAATATAGGAAGATGTTTCACTGCTACGTGGACGCTAGTGGCCAAATAATTATTTAACTAAGAGCGTATCAGGCAATCAGAGAGAGGGGTACCGTGACGTCACATATGTACTACAAACGTAGTAACAAACGAGTATATGTACATATATACAGGGTGTCCCCAGAAGTAACTGACCCTTTTAATTTTCTAATTAAACAAAAACTAAGGAGGCCAGGTTGTTAAAATAGGTTTCAAATCAAAGAAAAACATTTTCATGGTTTATTAAGACTATTTTTTGAAAACAATATCTTTTAGATGATGACCACTGACGCTTCGACCAACTTTGCGCTCTTTTCACTGTGTTTTTGCATGACCATCCTCAGCGTATCAGGCGAAATTCGAACAATTTGATGAGTAATGTTGTCCTTGAGTTCCTGCAAATTTGATGGATTTGTCACGTAGACTTTTGACTTAAGGTATCCCCACAGAAAAAAAGTCAGCTGGAGTCAAATCTGGGGAACGAGGAGGCCATGAGACGTTAC
>CANNZV010000798.1:279905-456684 GCA_947561585.1 Caprella mutica
GTCAGAGAAAAGCGTCACTGTGATGATGTACTATCAGAGAAAAGAGTCACTGTGATGATGTACTATCAGAGAAAAGAGTCACTGTGATGATGTACTATCAGAGAAAAGAGTCACTGTGATGATGTACTATCAGAGAAAAGAGTCACTGTGATGATGTACTACAGAGAAAAGAGTCACTGTGATGATGTACTACAGAGAAAAGAGTTACTGTGATGATGTACTACAGAGAAAAGAGTCACTGTGATGATGTACTACAGAGAAAAGAGTCACTGTGATGATGCACTATCAGAGAAAAGAGTCACTGTGATGATGTACTATCAGAGAAAAGAGTTACTGTGATGATGTACTACAGAGAAAAGAGTCACTGTGATGATGTACTACAGAGAAAAGAGTTACTGTGATGATGTACTACAGAGAAAAGAGTCACTGTGATGATGTACTACAGAGAAAAGAGTCACTGTGATGATGTACTATCAGAGAAAAGAGTCACTGTGATGATGTACTATCAGAGAAAAGAGTTACTGCGATGATGTACTACAGAGAAAAGAGTCACTGTGATGATGTACTATCAGAGAAAAGAGTCACTGTGATGATGTACTATCAGAGAAAAGAGTCACTGTGATGATGTACTACAGAGAAAAGAGTCACTGTGATGATGTACTATCAGAGGAAAGAGTCACTGTGATGATGTACTATCAGAGAAAAGAGTCACTGTGATGATGTACTATCAGAGAAAAGAGTCACTGTGATGATGTACTATCAGAGAAAAGAGTCACTGTGTTGATGTACTATCAGAGAAAAGAGTCACTGTGATGATGTACTATCAGAGAAAAGAGTCACTGTGATAATGTACTATTAGAGAAAAGAGTCACTGTGATGATGTACTACAGAGAAAAGAGTTACTGTGATGATGTACTATCAGAGAAAAGAGTCACTGTGATGATGTACTATCAGAGAAAAGAGTCACTGTGATGATGTACTATCAGAGAAAAGAGTCACTGTGATAATGTACTATTAGAGAAAAGAGTTGCTGTGATGATGTACTGTCAGAGAAAAGAGTCACTGTGATGATGTACTATCTGAAAAGATTTTTTTCTTTGATTAGTGAAATTCGGTAATCGAAATAGATCACAAAGTAAGTGATGTATTTGATCTAATTCTAACAAATTATTACCGCATGTATTAGTTATGATTTTAGAAAATATCTTCACAAGAATATTCACCTTTAATTAATACTAGCAAAGCAGCACTAGGGTCACTAATTAAACAGCAGAGACTATTAAAGCAAACCAAACAGCGGGCCATAAAGTTCAAAGTCTCTGTCCCAAAAAAATCCGCTCATTCTAATTGTCTTTGAATTGTTAGAGGGAAATTATAAATCAGGACGCGGGGTTTCTGCAAATAGGTTTGCTTGAACTTTGGAAATTACAGGATTAGTATTTATATTTTTTAAAGAAAATTAGTACATTAGGATATTAAATGTGATAAAATGTAGGTATATAATCAAATGAATATTTTACATATGCTTATAATACTGAGTTAAAGAGTGTTCTACCATGTTATTTAAAATTACTTGGGTTGTACAATTTTTCATTAAAAAAGTAGATAAAATATTGATGCTTAAACTATACACTTTCCTAAACTTCAATTTTAGAATTTGTATATTAATTATATATGCCTATACATTATAGGCACATTTAATAGGTAAAGTACTATTTTATCGTTATCGCAGAAGGTGCTGAATAAAAATTTTCCATATGGTGTGCGTTATTTTTTTCAAAAAGTAGCAGCAAACAAAGAATTATTTGATTTGCAATATGATAAAAAATATATTTATTACATTTTAGTGGTTCATTCTCCAAGTTTTATTACAGTTTCATGTCAAAAATAGTTCAATGAATAGTTTTCTTTCACTAAACTGCGTCATGATATATTTTCCCGATATTATTATAATTTATTATATACATTAAATTACTAAAAACAATTCATCAAGCAAAAAGAATTAAAAGACAATATAATAATCCAGTAGTGACTTATAAAATAACTAAAATCACAGGTAGACTTTTTTCCTCTGGCTGGTACTTTCTAAAGCAGGTGTAGTGACCGGAAATTATACACTTTAGCGGGAATGATATAAGCCGGACACATGTGACATGAGGCCGTTATTGTAGAGTCTATTGAAACAATGGATACAAAAGTACTGAAAGAAGATGGATGGAAGATTTACACAATAAAGGATTGTAATACAGATTTGATATATAAAATAGGAAAAATAAACGATGAAATAAGTGTGTCAATTAGATCAAAAAAATAACGTTAAAACATGATTTAGAACTTTTTTTATGCCATATTTAACTGTGTTTGAAAAAACAATACACATTAGTGTTTACATTCTGATGTATATACAATAATTTATATGTTATATTATAATTATATATTTATTAATTATAAGTTAATCTGATATTATCCGAAAGTAATAAACTTTTGCACCAAATTTGCAGGTAATTCTTTGACTTACCTTGAGCCGGAAATTCCACTACATCCATTTTAATTGTGATAAACCAGTTAACTATTCTTCGCCGGAGAAAATCTTCAAAAATTCTCCATTCTTCAAAGTTTTTCAGATAATCCTGGACATGATTAACTAAATCCTTTTTTTAATTTCTAAACTATGCAAGATTGAAGAATTGTAATTGGAATACTCCAATCGACAAAATTAGTAAAGTTTACACGCTGGTTGTAAAATAATCAGAAAATTAATCAAATATTGGTTATTGATAGTATCGATATTGTTTATTTCATTTGCAGAAGAGTTTTAGATCTGGACTACAGGACTACTCCTTCGATACTGTAGGAAAAAAGTATATTATGATTATTGTTATTTAAATTTAATGATCTGATATGGGGAACTATTATATTAAAATGATCTATCAATTAAAATGATCTGTCAATTAAAATGATTTATCAATTAAAATGACTTCTTTTTAGTGACATTTACTATATTAATGTCTTCAGAATGTGTTCCACAAAACAATGTATCAACTTTGAATTATCAAAAAAAATTGTATTAAAAAATAAATTTAAATTAAAAATTAAATATTTTTACTTGTATGCATTATACCACCGTCAATGTTTAAGATTTATTAAATATTTATAAATAGAATATTTATATTAATTCAAAGTTGGGTACACTTTTTCGTGAGTTAGACTGCACTATGTTTGCACCAACTGATTGGTAGGTATGAATATACAATACACATATATGATTAAAAAATATATTTGATTGAATTATATATGATTGACATATTCGTATATGATTTAAAAATGTATGATTGAAGTGAACTGAAATGTACTGTAAATGATAAGTGTATTTTTTTTCAGTTTATTAATTTCATATTTCCATAACAGAACTTTACTGATTGTACTGGAAGTTTGGTCTCGATAAACGACGTCAATTTTGTAAGCGAAAACAATAGAAAAAAAAAGAAAAAAATTCATAGTTAAAATTAACATCATCTGATAGTACATCTAAAACCTCTTTTATCTTCAGAATAAAGTAACGTTTTTTTTCCATGAGATACGTTCCTATGACAATGAACATAGACAATTAACACGTGTGTCATTATTCAGGTGTTATTCGAATTAATTCATACCTCCCCATACTAATTTCGAATGACAATCATTGTCAAATCAAAATTACCTCAATTCTGCCGGTAAGTGAAAACACGTATTCATTTGCATAGGAAATTGAATTGCATTCATTACTGCAGTGAATTGCACAGTCAAATGAACAATAATTACTATGCAGTTCACACTAATTTGGTTAGGTACTCATAATTTTAATTAGATTTTGAATTAATTTAATTTACTGTGTAAATCCTGACTAAAATACGTAGCAGTAAAATACATATTACTTCATTTTCAAATGAAAATTCCAACCGAAAATGTGTTATTAAATTGAATTTATAAAACGTAATACAATACAAATGATATAACTGAACTCATTTAATTTGTTTAATTACTCGTATATTATCTTCAGTTCATTCCTTTAGTAAAATACATTAGATATATTTCCATTAAAGTAAAAGTTTTCAAGCAATTCAATACAAGTATTTCTGCAGAAGAAATCTAGCCTTCAGCTTTATATTTTTACCAGAGTAAATATAAATTATTAATGGTAAGTTTATTTCTTATACAATAAAATCCTTGCGAAGTAACTCGTTAATGGAGTCTTATATAAAAACACAAATCATTACCTACCCACCTTCAGTCATTTCCATTGTGTTTCATTTATTATACATCACTTTTAATGATTTAATATGGATTTAGAACATTATAGAATTGAATTGTAAACTCATAAATTTTTACATAAATTCCATATACTAATTATAATATATCTCAAACTCTATATAAGCATATTACAATAGAATGGCATAAATAATATGCTACTGTATAGAACATTAATTAAATCGAGTGCAATAAACTTATGCAATCAAATTAAGATCTATCAATTTATTCCGTGTTAAGTAAGAATCGTTCACATTATTACTCACATTATTGAATCCGTATATAGGATACATCACATTTAAAAATAATAGGCTATTTTGTTTCTAAAGCACCCATCCGTAAATAGGATACATCACATTTAAAAATATTGGGCTATTTGTTTCTAAAGCCTCCATCCGTATATAGGATACATAACATTTCTCGCAGACGAGGGACTTTTTGACGCAGAATCTTTGTTTTTTGCGTCCAAAAATGTCTGTATTTTACCGTCAAACCTAAAAATGCATGTGTGCCTACTTACCAAGAGTTAATTATATTTTTTTATATGTAAATTGACGCACGTCAAAAGACGCTCGTGTGTGGGGCCATAAATAGTTTACATCACTTTTAAAGATAAACTCATTTATTTCAAAAGCCTCCATCCGTAAATAGTATACACAACAGTTAAAACACCCAGAGCGATTTCGAAGAGGTTTGGATGGCCAACCACTGAGCTGCGATTCTACTACGCCTGTATTTACCATTTAGACTTCACTGTACACATTTAAGGGGATTGACTTCACTGCCATCTACATCAGTCTGAGGTACTCTACCCAGATTTATTCTCGAGGCACTTCCCGCAAATTTTAAGTAGGAATTCAAGGATATTCTGAGATTTTCCAGATATGAGAAATACCACACTGGATTATACGATCTATGCTCAATTCAAATATCTACATAGTGCAATATATTGTACGAGACAAATTGTTTTGAATGCAAACACACCAATCAGATCAGGTTTACTTGCTCTGAATACTGAATATGTTATGGATAGTACATATCCTATCTATATATGCATGCGTGATATTATACTAAATAGAATAGTTCATACAAACGCAAATCCTACTGGTTTTAATAGGTAGAATCTTCTTTATTTATTATAGTATCAATTTCAAATGTAAAAGATATGAAATATGACTTCATTTGAAAATAGCATAATTTAAATGAAAATTCCAATTACAAATAAAAAAAAAGGATTTTTAATGTTAAATGAATAAATTAATTCGCTATATTTTTATTACTTAAATGCATTATACATCAGTTCAATAAAATATATTTTAATAAATACACCACACCAACGATCTAATCGCATAATACTATACGATATAGATATAAAAAGATGAGTAATAGTAAAAGCTTTATTAATTTAATACCTAATTTACAAGTTCGAGTCAATTATTCAGTTTAAAGTAAAATAAATATTTGAGTTTCTCCCTTGCTCTGTTTATGTACTTTGTTAATTAGTTCATTAACTTCAGTTTGATGAATTAATTATTATTGACTAAAAGTGTTATATGAAGTTAAAGAAATTAACTCTGTTTTAGAAATACATTGTATGAATTTTATAACTAAGAGTATTTAACATTTCGTATGAAAAATAAGCATGCATTTAGATAAGACACGTAAAATTGTATTATTACTACACTTAAATGAATCAACTATTACCTTAATTTTGTTGACGGTTTCGAGAGCTTGAAATGCATCACGGAATTAAATCTACGGAAATTACGCCGATCATTTCAGTGAAGGAAATTTTATGAAACTAAAGTGCGTCGCACTGAAATACATTTTACGCTCTTGAAACAGATATTTATATCAAAATAACATTTAAATATTCGCTCTGGATCATACTATTTATAGGGTTACAGTCACGCATATGAACGTCTCAAATTTCTTACAAGTGCACAAACCTGTCACCAGTTTAAAAATGATATTACATTATTAATTATCATTCAATTTACTATATCGTTCCATTCATGGAAACTAAATCAAATATTAGTTAAAACCGTAGACTTCTTATATAATTGCAATGGGAATGATACAGGTGGATTATTACATAAAATTTGTTCTCCTAAAGAACCCGATTAAGTTTACCTTATAAAAATAAACGCAGATTAATCGCCGGTTTTACCACTGAAACTGCACCTATTTCTTAAATGTGATATATTTTATTAATGGATGGAGGCCCTCGAAATCAAATGCAGCTATTTTATTCCTAATTGGATGACAAAATTTGAGAGGATTCTTTACACAATGATATTTAGGAAACCACCGGCTCGAATTATAGGATTATTTGTCAGTTAATAGCTTTTATCATATTAATGTACTGGGCAGAATTTTTATTTTGATGGGAATAGTGTTATTATATTGAATGAATTTGGTTTGTCGAGCTTAAATTCCTCAGTCAGTTTTTTGAGGGTTAATTGTCGTATCTTATTTACGGACCAAAGCTTCAGAAACAACTTCACTGTCGGATGTTTCAACATGGATAATTATAATTGATTGAACAATAAAATGCTCTGAAAAATAATTAATATGATAGTGTATATAACTATATATCATGAAGGCAAACAATCATTAATTAAACACAATTTTGAGAAATATGTAATAAAATTGTAGTACTTAAATTCGTGAAATTTATTGTCATTTATATCTGAAAAATTAATACGTGTGATACAGTAAAATATAACGTAATCATTCCCAGAATGATATTATATATTTATTTAACATTAAACATAGTAAAAATGTTTACTAATATGATTATAGTAGAACAAAAATGATCTATGACTGCAAATGATTTACATTTGTTTATTGGTTTAGAAATCAGAATCCACTATACAATTTTGGTGTGATAAATGTTTATCTTAAAATTAAATGAAATATTTATTACCTTTTAAAAGCGATATAAAAAACTAAATATATTTACTAGACTGAAAGTGATTTCGAAAAATGTTATTATTCCAGTGTGTACATTATAAATGTCTAAGAATGGATGTAGGTATACAGAGAATATTCAGTTAATACGTAACATTATAAATTACTAGTGTACGCGTTCTGTTAAAAATTGCTGCAACGAATATTTTCAACTGAAGAAAAATAAATCAAATTTAGTTATTGAAATCATTCTTTCAACTGATATGCGATATCTTAGTATTTCGTATTCAAGTGACAATATGATTGTTAAGCGTATCGATAGGTATAGTATGACGAACAAACAGAAAGGGGCATCTTTTATTATAATACTAGTGTACTTTCCCGTTAAAAAAAACGGTTATCAAAATTATTTATTATTGGTGTTTTCATATTTAGTATTTTATTGATTATTGATTATTATATTATACCCATTGCATTTTAAATCAATTGAAAACTATACATGAGCTATATTCTATATTATTTCCTATTTATTCACAGAAAGTGGGACACAAAATGTATTTATAAATAAATACATGCTCACATACTTTTTACTGTATAGATAGGTTGATATTCAAGATGACAGTAAATATTGATTTTACGTAATTTCACTCGCTGTGTTAAAAGTGCTTCTGGTTTGAATGTTAGTCACGTACTGAGGTCCGAGCTCATATTTTCGTATTTATTTTGCCAGACTTCAAAAGTCACTTCAAATTTTTGACATTTTTCTCACAATGTTGTAGGTTGACAAAAAATAGCAACTGAAATACGCTTGGAAGAAGTAATACGCTTGGGAGAAGTAATACGCTTGGAAGAAGTAATACGCTTGGGAGAAGTAATACGCTTGGGAGAAATAGTACGCTTGGGAGAAGTATAATACGCTTATGAGAAGTAATACGCTTAAGAGAAGTAATACGCTTGGTAGAAGTAATACGCTTGGTAGAAGTAATACGCTTGGTAGAAGTAATACGCTTGGGAGAAGTAATACGCTTGGTAGAAGTAATACGCTTGGTAGAAGTAATACGCTTGGTAGAAGTAATACGCTTGGGAGAAGAAATACGCTTGGTCGAAGTAATACGCTTGGTAGAAGTAATACGCTTGGTAGAAGTAATACGCTTGGTAGAAGTAATACGCTTGGTAGAAGTAATACGCTTGGTAGAAGTAATACGCTTGGTAGAAGTAATACGCTCGGTAGAAGTAATACGCTTGGTAGAAGTAATACGGTTGGTAGAAGTAATACGCTTGGTAGAAGTAATACGCTTGGAAGAAGTAATACGCTTGGTAGAAGTAATACGCTTGGTAGAAGTAATACGCTTGGAAGAAGTAATACGCTTGGTAGAAGTAATACGCTTGGTAGAAGTAATACGCTTGGAAGAAGTAATACGCTTGGTAGAAGTAATACGCTTGGTAGAAGTAATACGCTTGGTAGAAGTAATACGCTTGGTAGAAGTAATACGCTTGGAAAATAATTTGTAAAAATCTCAGGTAGCAAAGTTTATCAGCCTTTTACTACCTTGGGTTCAAAATAATTAAAGGAAATCTTATATTTATTGATATTACAATGATTTTTTTTAATAATTAGGAACTTTATGGATGTAATTTTGTAACTATGAATCATATTTAAATTTTCGGTGTAGGGGTTCAAAGTACGTTTCCATTACTTGCTTTAACAAAATTACGCATAATTTAATATTTTACCTAATTGTATTAATAAATAAATCATCATATTATAATCTTACTTACAGATTAACTCTTTGAACCCTTATTCAATGTAAAATCGCATCAACAATTTAAATAATTAAATGTGTTGTAACTATATTTTCCCACTAAAAATAAGAATGAAATCATTTATATTCTCATTAACATATAACTTTGTTGACTAGTTTTTTATAAATGTTAACACTAATATTGATCTGCCAATTCTCTGCTCAAAATTATCTCTAAAAAAATTAGCCTATCTTTCATATATTTTTGGTTGATTATTTTTTACTTTTTATCTATATATCATCATTTCATGTATCTATGTTGGTTTTACCCTCCGGAAATGTCCGACGAAAGAAGGTAAACTAAAACTGTTTTAAATTTATTATAAAATACGATTGGACTTCTGTCGAATTATTCATCGTTGTAGACTCGTAGATATATAATCTTTTACATTTTTTCGACAAGGCTGTGACTTGTATTTGCTTAATTGTGCCATGTTTATTTTACGACACTGAATGCTTTTGAGCTTTTAGGCGCGACTAAAATATCTGCATAAATAAAGGCTTACTTCTAGAGTAGGACACTCTAGGAATATTTATTAGGGCAATGTTTTATGGGGTAAAAACACGCACTGAATTTTGACTGAGGGTATCGGAGTTTGATTGTATAACTATTTGGTATTACAGACAGACTCTTGAGTAATGAAGTTACTCATAACTCAGAGCCACTTCATAACTCTGGGACACTAGATAGTTTTCTATGATTAAAATCTTGGAGAAAACTATTGTCCTCGAAAGATAATTATGATTAAATTCACGACATATCATTTTCTATAATTTAAACATAGAAAATACTTCATAACTCAAGTGCATTTCATAACTCAGGTCTTTCATTACTCGAGTGCTTCATATCTCAGTGGTTTTATAGTAGTGACTGAGCAGTAACGCGACGCGATGTAAGTATGTATAAAGCCTGTTTGACAAGGGGCGTTTTTCCAACAAAATACAGCATGAAAAAGCGCCCAATCTAAGCGGACATACAAAACACATACGTTTATTCAGTCATAACGTTTTTTTCATGCACTAGTTTCTTGACTGCGGCATGAAAAAAACGCCCTAGTGAAATTGGCCTGAGCAAAGATGAAAAGAATAATATTATTGCCATAATAAATTTCCTCCAATACATCGAGATGTTTTTATGCGACAAACTTATCAAAGAAATGTTTTCAATTAATTCATCCAATTTAAATTTGTTTACTATAAATTTTTGATTTTTAATTATTATTATAGCATAAAATTCTCTTTTTATTAATAACATTTATTTCATTTTATTCTATTGATACTATAAAAAAATTCAAAAAGGAACTTATTTGATCATTATTTTCAATTAAGACCATAATAACACAATTTTAAGTATCAATTATATAAATTAAGTATAAAAATAATTCTTTTCTACTTTATATATTTTCAAATTTATTAAGTTATTCCACCTCTGTTTAACTTGTATTGTATATACGTGAAAGTAGTTAAAACCGATTGATTTAAATTATATCACTTTTCCATTATTCAATGCTCACATTTTATTGGAGATCTTTTCCTTTTCTACGACTACCGTTTCTACTGTTAATCGGATTAGATGTTCATCCGAAGAGGAAAAATAAGGATTAAGGAGTCCAGACCAAACAATTTTGCTAAAAGACGGAAGATGAAAACTAATTCCTGTGTATCGGATGTTATAGATCCGTTAGATTTAAGGAATGGCTGTTCAATTGAACTTGCTTACAAATTTATTTTTAACTCAATGACCAGGTAATGGTATAAATGTAATGGTATAAATGACCCGTGATTATTGGTTTCATTTATTATTATTTTACTGTAGTATTCCACGTTGACCAGCTCTTTTGAAAATCTCAAGAAAAAAATATATAATCCCCCATTAAATGCATGAACTATACAAGTAATGCTTAATTTTCCGTCCTTTCAAGTCTCCAACTTTTCAGATTAAGGTCTGGGTGGCTTAAAGTTAAGGAGGTTGCCAGAGTTCATGAAGAGAAACTTAGTAATGTGATCATTGCGGTAAACTCTGACTGGAAAATAAATTTAGTGTGAAAATGGAAGTTTTTTTTTCTATCAGTTAAAAACATTAGGATATTACTAATATCGAATTAGAGCAATACATTTTTTATCCAAGTGATTAGTATTGATAAACTTCGGTATGTAAGACAAATAGATTCAGTTTAAATATATAAAAAAAACAGTAAAACATATAATAAAATGTTCTATTTCACTTTAAAACATATATACAGTAACCCGTATATATCAAAAAAGTTATTTATAAATTAGATACGAATTAACATAACTATTTTCTTTTCGATTCAATCACTATTTCATATTACACATATATTTCATAGCATCCCAAGCTAATCAAATAAATAAATGAATGAAATAAAATAAAATCCAATGAGTAACCGCTAGTTAATTCCTAAATGAGGACCTAATCAATTTACTTCTCTAGTTACTTTTCTCATTCTAGGAGGTTTCTCCCAACCGACGATTTCATTTCCTTCCAATTAACTAATTTGTGCTTAATTTGATGGAGGTTTGAGATAGGGAGTGAATAAAAGGAAGATATCTTGCGATACTTTGAATCTAAACGATTGTTTAGAGTTCTTATTTACATAAAAAATGGTGACAGAAACAAACTGTTCCTTTCTTGAAAATTAAATCCAACATTAAAATATATGTGTATTTTATTCAATGGAAACAAATTTATTTTTAATCAAATTTGACTAATTTTTCAATATAAGTGGATATAAGATATTGTATGTGAAACAACGCCGAAAGTATATATCCTTTATATAAAATATTTTCATGAACAAATGTTATAATTACGATAGCTAAGTTCATTTTAATCCTCTATACACTAAGGGGATATACATCATATGTCCCCATTCAAATGATGTAGTTGGTGAAGTTTTTTGTAGATAATTTCCTTATACATCAAATGTTGGTGGAGCACAAGTGTACGCTTACAGTAATTAGGATTTTTTAAATATTTTTTATTGTTTAGTATGTTTTATCATAAGACTACCACAAAAAAATCTCGTTTCTTCAAGCTCAAATTAATTTAGAGCATAAATGGTTAAAGCAAAACCAGAATCAGAATTAAGTCTATATTATTGAGGACCAGCTAAATTTCTCACTTACTGTGATTTAAATAAACTTACAACCCGCAACCAATTGGTCGAGAAGAGTTCGTCCACTCAATTAAACTCGAGAATGTGAAGATAAATGGAAAGAGGGTGCATGCACTTATTTACATATTCCACCAAACTAAATTCAATTGGAATAGCAAACAATACATTTGGCTACCAGAGAGCATGCAATAACACTTAAGATAAAATTTACTGTGGCTGAGGAACAATAACAGTATTTCAAGTCGCCATTCAAATAAACCAAAAATTCGAATAAAGCTTAAATGTTTTTGTTAGCGGTTCCATAGGGTTCGAATTAGCAGCAAGACAAGTGAGTGAGGCGTTACTTCAGCTTCTGCTGACTTTGCTAATTTCTAACAGATTCGTGACTGCTGAGTCGGCAGAAATATCTGCACCATCGTCCAGATTCTATTCTTCGTCCAGAATACGGACAGGGGATACCGTTTAGTATCCATGACACAAACAGGGATACAGTTCAGTATACAGGATTCAGACAGGGGATACCGTCAAGTATCCAAGATACAGACAAGAGATACCGTTCGATAACCTGGATGCAGACAGGGCGAATAGGTTACTGACAAGAAAGTCCCGATTCCAAAATGCAATGAGTGTTTCAGAAAAAAATTAACAATTGAAATATAATTATAGTTGAATGACTAGGGTTGTGACAATATGCGTTTAAAATCATAGATCTTAAGAATATCGTAGGCGAAAGGAAATGAAATGGTATCGAGTACTATATACCGCTGATTTAGAACGATTAAATAGTCTTTAATTCATTCCGTCTATAATATTTCCAGGATCTATGATTTTAAAGGCATATTGTCACAACCCTAGATATAACCTATTATGATCTAGTACAGTACCTGTTGCTCATTCATTGAGAATTCAATTAAAATGATGGGTTTAAGAAACTCTCAAAGGAGAAAACTGTGATTTTTTTATTCATTAATATTAGTATATGAGAAGGCATCAATGGTACTATTGTATATTTTTAATTTTCTTTTCAATAATTTTGTGTTTCAATGATTTCTTTTATTTCCATCAACTTTATAAGGCACTGTTGAAAGAGTGAATGACTGTTTAAGGGCAACGTCACACATACGAATATTTTTTCACACCGTTTTTGACTCTGAGGAAATTATTATTTAACGTATCCATGTTACGCGACGCTTATGGAGAGTTGAAAACGCTCCATAAACTCTCGTTTGACATGGCCCTGAGTCAGTTTGTGATCATAGAGTTATGATAAACTACAGTAGAGAGAGGAAGTGTTACAGCGATTGCAGGACGCTAAGGAAGACGGTGTAAAACCTTATTGTTTCAGTTTTATCATTTCTCCATTAAATTTTGTTTCAGTTTTATCATTTCTCCATTAAATTTTGTTTCAGTTTTATCATTTCTCCATTAAATTTTGTTTCAGTTTTATCATTTCTCCATTAAATTTTGTTTCAGTTTTATCATTTCTCCATTAAATTTTGTTTCAGTTTTATCATTTCCCCATTAAATTTTGTTTCAGTTATATCATTTCTCCATTAAATTTTGTTTCAGTTATATCATTTCTCCATTAAATTTTGTTTCAGTTATATCATTTCTCCATTAAATTTTGTTTCAGTTTTATCATTTCTCCATTAAATTTTGTTTCAGTTATATCATTTCTCCATTAAATTTTGTTTCAGTTATATCATTTCTCCATTAAATTTTGTTTCAGTTATATCATTTCTCCATTAAACTGACGCTAGATTGCCAGTCACGTGACCCAAAAATAAGGATTTTAGCGTCCTGAAAGACGCGATATTATTTTGACCACTGACTCACCACTTGGTTTGTGACCGACTGACAAGACTCAGTAGAAAAACTGAAAGCAAATCAATACAGATAAGTTTCCCTAATTTGAGT
Source organism: Caprella mutica (assembly GCA_947561585.1). Lineage (NCBI taxonomy): Eukaryota > Metazoa > Arthropoda > Malacostraca > Amphipoda > Caprellidae > Caprella > Caprella mutica. The sequence continues at coordinate 293,959 of CANNZV010000798.1, forward strand.
ATCTAAATGAATGTGTAACACACGGACGGACATGGCTCTTATTAAAGTATAGATAGATTTAAAGCAATATTAAAATATCAAAAAATTATTAGCATTTGTTCAATCCTTATTTCTTATTATAATATATAAAATTGATAAAATTTTGATTTTAATGGAAATGAATATAGTTGAATATTTAGTATCGGATTCCACGGTTTATTTATATATTTAAATTAACCAACAGAAATGACATATTTTAAAACAATTTAAGTTCAATTCATATACACTGCAATGAATTACGTAATTTAGTTAGTAATTCAAATTCAGCATATATTATATATCTTTTAAAAATGACAATAATGCATGTTTGATATCTGCGCATTATATTAATAAAATGTTCTAGCTGAATTTACTTAATGTAAATTATTAATTAATGTAAGTAGCACATTGATCATTTTTGTACTAGAAATAGAACTAATTAATGTATGTGTAGGTGTCACTTCATACATAAGATGAATGATAATTATCATATATTATAACTAAATTAATTTTATTAAAACAGGAAAGCTTTTAACAAATATCCTGTGTAGATTGACATTGAATAAATATTTATCGGGTTTCATATTAAACAACAAATAAAATATACCTTCAAATAAATATGGTATATATTCAGTTCTGAAATCACCATGCAATTGATGAACTGTTTCAATCCTTATTAAAAAAAGTTTGAAGAACCGATAATTTTTAAGAGAAAAGGACAAAAATAATCACCGCAGGAATTGGAAAATATATCGGAAAATTTCCAAACAAGACCATGCGGGAATATCGAACAAAAGGAACAGGAACAACTTGGAATATCGGAAAAAGTTGAACAAATACGTAATGAAGGAATAGAAAATGAAGAACAATAGAACTCCTCTATAGTGAATGAGTTAGGATGTAGCCTCTATAGTGAACAGATTTTCTTTAGTCTGCCATAAAATAGCCTTTAGTTTTCTAAAAAAAGGGTAGGAATTCAAGGCAGACTAAAGAAAATTTATTCACTATTCACTACATCCTAACTCATTTTATCGATTAAAAAATCTGTATTAGAAAATAATAAACTACAGTTATGTAACAAGAATAAATTATATCTTAAATGCTAATACAATATACAATTCAATAATATTTATGCTTATAAATAGCATCTATAAATGTATACTGATATCGAATACTCGTTTATCGATATTCAATAGCCAAATTTTAACAGGATTTCAATACTCATGGATGGATGGATAATACGACACTGCATGATGTTAATCCGGATTATCATTGGATGTGAAGAACGTACAGGAAACCTTTGATCTAGAGTAATATCAATGTGCATATGCATGTGCATTGTTAATGCATATAACCGCATCTGAAGGCATTTCAACCAAAGGGAATTATCACCGAAGATTTCATCTCCTGAAAACCAGAAATCTTAATTTAAATTTGCTTTTGTGCGGAGTGAGAATATGGAAAACAAGGAAGTAGAATCTGGTGAGGTTTGATTTGTTTTCTACTGTGACAATCCTTACCATAACAATAATAATTTATTTATGAAATTATGTTTTAGTTAAATAAGGTTATTTATAATTGATATTAATAGTATTTATATATTTCTATTACATACGGGAAAAAATCACATACTTGTGCGGATATAAAATATTTACAACCACCTGAATTTATGTGAAATTAATCTAATTGTGATGAAAATATTATAGCAAACAAAATTTATAGTATTGAAGAGGAGTTAATTCATATATAAATTAAATTTATTCAATGAAATAATTCAATCGATTCTATCATATACATTCTATTTGCAGCTCATTCTATCTGCGCATCATTTAATATCTTAAATGATGCTCAATTCGGATTTAGAAGGAACAGGCATTGTAGTTATATCTATGAAAATTTGGATGGGAATAATTTGGTGTTTTCATTGTATCTCGATTTTCAGAAAACCTTCGATAGCGTAGACCACAATATATTGATGGAAAAATTATATTTTTATGGTATAGGGGGTCATCCATATTATTGGTTAAAATCTTATTTGAGGGACAGGAAGCAATATGTTAATGTCAATAATGTACAGTCTCAAACTAGATCCATAACTCATTCTGTTCCTCAAGGGAGCAACTTAGGCCCCTTATTATTTCTTGTCTACGTGAATGACTTACCATCATGCAGTGATTTCTTTAACTTTGTCATGTTTGCAGATGATTGTGCCCTGTCATGTCCAATTCCACGTAATAACAATGCCCACCAAACTATTAATTCTAATTTGTTGAGAATATTTAGATGGACCAGATCAAACAAAATAAAAATAAATGTACAAAAAACTAAATTCATGGTATTTTCATTTAGAGATGAATTCCAATTAAGACATCCGGTTTTGATTGGTGGCGATGCTGTTGAACAGACTAATTTTATAAAGTTTTTAGGAATCACTCTTGATGATGGATTAACTTTTTCACGCCATGTACATTGTCTTTCAAGTAAGATCTCACGAACCCTAGGTATGTTATACAAGCTACGTGATTTCTTCCCTTTAACAATAATGAAGTGTTTGTATTATTCTCTTGTGTTTCCTTTTATTAACTATGGTATTGAAGTATGGTTTAATGCAGCTCCAAACTATGTGGTAAAAGAAGTTAAAGTTCTGCAGAAGAAGATTATTAGAGTGTTGAAATTCTTGCCTCATAATGACCACACCTTGCAGCATTTCATTGATATGAAGTTTTTACCAGTCAAGGATATATATAAGTTAAAATTGCTTTATACATGTTCAAAACTCTGAAAGCAGATGGATTTGACAGAGATTTGTATAACAAACTGCAGACACTCGTTGAGCAGCATGGTAGGACCACTAGAGGATGTCACAATTTTCTGCTACCACGTTTATATCGAATAAAAACTAATAGCCACATTCATTACTGAACTGTTAAAATTTGGAACCTTGTACCTGAGAATTTAAAATCTCATTTAACTGTCAGATCATTCTCACATAATATAAAAGTGTATTTGTTAGCTAGTTTACTGGAATAAGAATTTGTTATTAAAAACTAACATGTATGCACTTACATTACCATAATAATTACTTAATTATTTTTAAATTTAATTTTCATTTTAGATCGTTTCATTTTAGATCATGTCTAACATATATAAATTTATTTGATTCCTATGAAGATTGATATGAATTGTTGTGTACGTTATATATGTGTATGTTTTTTTTTTAATATATTTTTTAATTAGGTTGCCCTTGAAGCCTAGTGCTTTTCCGGACCTCATAGCATTCGAAATTTACTGTAAATAAATTAATAGTAAAGGTATGATCAGGGAGGCCCCGGCCCTGTTCAACTGTAAAGGGTGCTATTTGTTTCAATAAAATAAAATATATATTTTCTTGTTAACAGTATTATATAATACAAAACTATTTAGTTAAGTCTTCATCATTAGAGATGAGTATCAATGTGTACCACTCAAATTATTCAAAAGGAATATCTATTATAAAGAATAGATGTTAGTGTACTTAAGTACTATTGGGAACCTTTATAATACATTTAGGGTTCACTTTTTTGTGTAGAATATCTGTTTTTTAAGGAAGAAGCAGACTCTCTTTAAATAATTAAAAAAATATATAATAATATTTAAATTGGTCCGAAATATTATTTACCGAGGGACTGTGTTTTTGGTATGTAGAATTTTTTTGAGAATTTTTGTAGCTAATTTTATTTTAAATATATCAAATTCGATTTGTTTTATATCAAATACAATAATAATGAATGAAAATGTATTTCTTGATAAGTTATGCAGTAGAAAAAACATTTAATATTGAATGGTAATATCATTGTATTCTATTGTTGTGTAGTTGGTAAATAATGATCCTATTTAGTCTCAAGTTTAAAAACCATTTAACTGATTTATGGAATAGAATTTTATGCTCAAAATTAGAAGAATGAGCATTATTTTATTTATAATTATTAAAGCTCCCAGTATTTCTTTAACAGATTATAGAAGACGTCTTCAAAACGTTTCTTATTTATTACTATAGTGTACATGCCCGTTAAAAATATCGGGTCTTCAATAGTAATTTATTACCCATTGTTAGGTTATTTTTAGTGAATTAAATTAAAATTTATTTTTCTGTATAAACTAATAGTTTTTTCATAGATAAAATCATTCAAAAATTGAATAAAAACAGGGGAATTTAAATATCAAGTCAATATATTCCCGTGCGTATCCTAGTTACATTCTTCCTGTTTAATACCCGTCGTGTAAAAGCAGTCACCAAATAAATAAATAAATACAAGCGGGAAATTATTAGTATAGACTAGTACAGTACCTGTTGTTCAATCAGTGAGTTCAAATATAATGGGTTTAAGATACTATTCAAATGCATATATGTATACATGGTGACCCAGCGTTACGGGATATGAAAGAAACGGTCATAACTCAAAACGCTTAAGAGTAAAATCAAATACAAATACACCATTTAAAAAGGGATAAAAATTTGATTTACGTCGATTAGATTGTTTTAAATATTATTCATTTCAGATGATCTCCTTTCACTCTTGAACATTGATGATATTGTTTGAGGTGTGATTGAATTAATTTCTTGAGTTATGTTATATATCAGCAATGTTGTTAGGTTGTTTCGAAACAGATTATTTTTTTTGAGTTATCCCAATAAATAGGTTTCTGTGCTTCATCTTCGCTACCGTACTGACTGTACTGAGATAAGTGAGTGTAAGATGGTCTCTTGTCCAAATATCCATTATGAAGGGTTTGAAGCAAACTTTAATTTAGTTCGTGAATAATATCAGTATGATAAATATAGATATATAATAGATATCAATCTTTAATCCTCTTTAAAATGGTGTATTTGTTTTTCACCCTACTATTGCAGGTCCCGTAACGGTGGGGCACCCCATATACTTGTACTATTATGCAATATATGTTATATATAATTTATCAAAATAATATTTCTAACTTTTTAGCGGTCAAAACTATTTTATTTTCAATTAATAATATTAGTGTGATCCCAGTATAAAGGATACTACAGAAAATTATTAGTTTGTTATTTTCTTTGATTTCTTCAATTTTTAACCATTTTTATGAGGCACTGTTGATAGAATGACTGTTTAACCCATTTTGTGACACACAGACAGACAGGGTTCATTATATAGTACAGCAGATTGTACTTCATACTAGAACAAATCATGTGTATCAGAATCTATTTCTGTAATACCGTTACCTGTTCTAAAATAGTGTCACTCATAATGTATACATTAGTGTAAAAGGTTCGTGACGCTAATTCCGTTACTGTTACAGTAACTCTCCTCGAACTTCTCATATAAATCATCAAAGAGTTATCGTCACGCTTTGATTTATAGAGTCGATAGAAAATCATTTTAGTGCCTTACTAAATATAAGCAAATGAATAAAGAAACTAGAAGTGAATTATTTGAAATATTAAATGATTTACAGAATGTTTTTTTTATAAAATAAATGATTTTAATTTAAATTTGAGCTAAATATATTTCTTTTACGATTCAAATTGGAAATTTACAAATTCAAAATTATTGAAATAGAAAACATATTAGTACTATTATCATTTCATAGTTTTGTTTTTTATGGGTAATATATTTATTGATACAGTTTTAAGAGTTAATGTGTAAACCCTCAAATATATGTACTTTAATAAAGAAATAAAAACGTTTACATGTCATATGATATCCAACAATAGTCTTCTACAGTAATATACATATACACTATTTTCATATTGTATCAAAGTAGCAATAAATCATTCCGTGTAAGAGAATTTGTAATAAAATATAAACAAACAATACGATCAAATGCTACCTAGTAATTTTTAATATTATTGTAGTTTATTTTTAATGTATATACGAATAAAAAAAATGGCATTACCTTTCTATACATTTGGAATATATCAGTATACACTATTATTGCAATGTATATTCAGTTTCAAGAAATTGACGTAAAAATTATAATAAGGAAAATATTTATTCAGACCCAAATTTACATATCAAATTGTTTTACGCCTATTCCAAGTGGGGGAAGCTCCAAGTTATCGCACCGCTCCACATTTTCGATCATGTAAGTAAAAAAATTAAATCATCATTTTAACATATCTGAATTAGTATCCATGATACATTCATTAAGTTGATATCATAGATACCAAATACCAGCAGGCATCATGGATACCAATTCAAACATCTAGTTAAAATATTGGATTATTTTAATTAAATGATCGAAAGTGAGGAACAGTCCGATATCTCAGAACTCACCCTAATTAGATTCAAATAGTTTCAATTGTTTTATATCGCCTGCCAACTCTCTTCACAGGATCTTCTTGATAATTTGGGACGGGGGAAACTTTTTAAATTAATGTAATCGTGAAGAAGAAATCCAGAGGCTTCTTCTTCTCTATTTGTAGATCCCAAAAGTTCTTTTATTAGATTGCGAGATCAATTGATAAGTGAATGCCTCATTGTAGGCAACTTTGGAGCCCAATATTTGCTCTCCCCACACACCGCAAAATTTAATTTGGAAATAAACTTTAGCAAGGCGTGAAAAATTGATTGTTGTATTTTTATTGGCACATATTGCAAATAAAATGTGCTAATAGGATAAAATAATAGTCCTTTAATTTTATATGTTAAGATATATAATTTTTCCTTTATTTTTAAAGCTATAAAATGTTATAAACATACCATCAGTCGTTGGTAAAAATTAATGTAAATAATTAAAATATGAAAGAAGAATTCAATGAAATGAATTCTTCGCCCTGTCATAATTGGTATTTTTCAAGAAAGGTAATTTGGTACTTGAAATGTACGTACATTTAATGACCTATTGTTGCTTTAGCGCCTCTAGTAGTCAATATTTTAGCTCGAATTATGAAACTTTTTGTCGAAAAATCCGTATTTTAAAATTTTATATGTCTAAATCGATCGATTGATAACTCAAAAAGAATGTTTTTTTATGACGTTTTCGCAGAGGAGCGATACATATGAACACTAATTTACTATAGTTGGAAGAAACAATTACTTCTCATCCATTTATATTTCAAAAATATCATGATACTATCAATTACATATTTCTTCAATTACACCCACTAATTGGAATAGACTATACTGTGTTCAATGTTACTTTATAACATAAATTGCTTGGTCTCAGGACAATTCAATTACCGTTACCGGTCTGAACTCCTCGGCATCGCATTGGTCTCTGAGAAGCCAATTAACCATCGATTGCATCGGTTACCTCAACTTCATTGGTTTCTGCAAGATTTATTCCTGAAGCCTGTGGGTTGTAGTGTAACTCATATGTCCTGAATAATGAATAACTGGGAGAAATTAGAGCATGTGGATAGAGAAACATCCCAGTATTCTATCACTTAGTAATCTGAAACTGGGTGCTTATATGATAGGTCGGTTGGAAATTACTAGGGTTGTGACCCTGTGCACTTAAAATCATAGATCAGAAGAATATCATAGACGAAATGAAATGGTATCGAATACTATATACCGCTGGTGTAGAACCATTCCATACTCTTTAATTATATCCGTCTATACTAATTTCAGGATCTATGATTTTAAATGCATATTGTCACAACCCTAGCAAATTACTAAAAGATCAGATCAGTTTTTTGAATTATTTTAGAGCCCACTTCCTGAAAAAAAAAATCAAATTTTATTCCATTCAAATTTCAAATATCGATCATAGATTCAAGTGAAAATATTATAAATAAATATGCATAATATATAATTATGTTCTGCGCGATTTACTGAATTACTCAATTTCGAGATTGTGCTGCGCGTTTTAACCCTATGACACCCCGAAGTAGAAATATTTTTTTATGCAGAATTTTTGGACGGGGCTCTTAGGCACGCTGGCTGTTTCAGGGTTAAAAACGCGCAGCGTAGTCTCTATCAAGATTGCGCAATTCGGTAAATTGCGTTGTGTAAATATAAAAATCACAGATTCAATTGATAGAACATGACATTAGTTATTTATACATTATAAATAGTGATTACAATTTTGTTATGTAGGTAGAAAATTAGTCACCTTTTATTGAAATGTAACTGATTTAGGATGACTCTTTTTAAACTTTAGGGACAACAGTCTGCTCGATTGCCGTCAAGAAGAAATAGTATTCCTATATTGTAGTTTCCACTGAGTAGTGTTTATCTTCAGTTACTGTAATCTATTAAATATTGATTGTGGATGTAAGATTACATTTTTGTTGAAGTTTAAATTTTCAATGAACCTTCTTTTCTATTATGATTAATTCCTTACTATGTTTAATTTTGCATCAAGTCTGAAATAGTGATATATTAATATAAAATAATTATATATTTTTGCTTCTTCTGGTAAAAAAAAAAAAAAATTAACCACTTAATCTCGGCTATTGACCTTACATGTACAGTACTGGCCAAATTATTATGGATTTTTTCAAAATCGAACATTTTTTAACAAAAGGGTTAATTAAACAAATTTCTTTGATTGCAAATGATTTTATTTTAATACATAGATACAGGGATACATTTTGACTATTCATTAATACTTAGTTTGGCGACCTTTAGCATCGTTAAGTGCTTCAACGAGCCTTGGGCATACCATTTATCAAAGTTTTGCAATGTTCCTGAATTTTCTCCGAGTGGAACCAGACCTGAATAAGACGGCGTATGAGTGTTTCCTTCGTTGTAATTGGCTCTTGATGTATTACGTCTTTGAGTATATCCCATAAACTTTCGATAGGGTTCATATCTGGCGAATTTCCAGCCCATGGGAGCAGCTGAACATCATTTTGAGTACACCACGTCTTCACCACTTAAGCCGTATGACAGGGGGCCGAGTCTTGTTGGATTATCCAGGGTTGTTGACCGAACCATTCACGTATTTGAGGTAATAGTCGACCTTTTAGTACCTCTATATATTTTACTGCGTTCATTGTACCCTCAACAATGTGTAATCTGCTTGTTCCATGGACTGAAATGGCTCCCCACACCATGATTTTCGCTGGGAATTTGACTGTCTTCTTCAGACATTCAGGCAAAAATTCCTCACCTGCCTGCCTCCTTACACTCTGCACACGATCATCCAGCACTGAAATCGTGGATTCATCAGAGAAGACCACCTGGAACGATAGAGAATATGACAGAAGTAGTGTAACAGTCATAGATGTAATGAAACACCAAGTAAAATTTTTGGGCCGAAGGAAATCTGGTTGTCAAAATCAAAGGTGAACATTATTTTATGCATCCCTATTGATAATACTAATAACTAGAATTATTTTATGCACCACAATTGAACTGAATAGCTAAACCTTTGAATTTAATAAGCTAATATCATTCATACCTTCTCCCACTGTTCAGAAGTCCAATTAATGTGAGTCTTAGCCCAGGCAAGACGTACCTTTATCATTGGCTGAGTTAATCGAGGCTTCTTTCTCGTGCGGTATGCTCTCAAGCCACTTTCCAAAAGCCTTCCATTCACTCTTCTTCTGGAAAGGGCAACACCCTGCACCACCAGTTCTGCAGAAATGTTTCTGCAAGAGGTTCTTCTGTCTTTAAGGGCCATTTTTACAATCTGTCTATCAGTTCTCAGAGTTGTTTTTCGTTTTCGGCCACATTTTGCAATCCTTTTTGAAGCCAAATCTACCCCGCTATCTAGTTTTTTCTTGATACCACTGACTGTTTGTGTTGAAACACCTAATTTACTTGCTATTTCTCTTTGTTTTAATGGAGTCTCACTCAACAAAACTTTTATTTGTCCAATTTTGCGAGGACTCAAGTCACAATTCTTACCCATTTTTATTCACATTCTCTTGCAAACACTAAACTGCCTTAAAAAGAAAATAAACACTATTATTAGTCAGTAGTGGAGGGTAGAAGACTGACAGACAACAATGGCACTTGATAAGATGCAGAATAGAGGCACACACAACCTCACCACGTGGCAGCTAGACGACAAGACGACAACTGAGTTGCATACTGTTAGCATTTGGCCAGTCCGATGCAGTTGTGCCAACCGTTGAAGCACTTACGGATGTTAAATGTTGATAAACTAAGTGTTAATGAATGGTCAAGACGTATCATTGTATCGATGAATTAAAATAAATTCCTTTGCAATCAATGAAATTGGTTTAATTAACCTTTTTATAAAAAAATGTTCGTTTTTGAAAAAATCCATAATAATTTGGCCAGTACTGTAATTACCTTTAGAATACAACAAATTTAATTCAAATTCAAATAATAAAATTATCATGCACGATATACAGAGATATTCATTAACACAAATTTATCTTATTATTCTAAATGAATAATAATATATTAAACAAAATGAAAGACCACTCCCTACATAATCGCACATTAAATAAATTAAAAGAATGCAATCCTATTTCCACATAGCGTAGATGTAAATACATTAATTAATAATTCTTTAATTCTTGCTACATTAAGCCTGTGGTTACTTCAACATTTCTATTGTTATAATATCTTGTCAACCATAAATTCCACTCTGAACCGCTATATTTCTCCTATAAATTCTACTCTGAGCCACTTCCTTCTCCCATAAATCTACGACTATACGCACTCGCACTAATCACTAAAATAATTAGACCAAACTTTTTTGTTCAGTCTGCATAATTTATGACAGTGACATTAATATTGATTGTTCCACTTGGCTAGAATAACAACAGTGTTGTGATAATAGAGCTACGGATTATTCAATATACTCTAGCAATATTAAAAACATGTGTAGTAATATTATTATCATTATTGTAAGGGCTTTAACGTTCGCTATAATCATATAGTGTCATTTGGCTGACGTCAAAAGGAAAATAAATACAAGGGATTTCGAAAGAGTTGTCAGGAAGGGAAGTGGCTGAATGAATTATATAGATATAAAAAATTAGGAATCAGTACAATTAATTCATAGAATTTTGTAACAAAATCTTCATATAATTCAAAAATAAAAATAAGGCTAGATTTAAGTAAATTGTTTAACAATATATTTTTTTATTATTTTATGTATTAAGTAATAACAAAGGTTAATTGGTATTTATCGAATGTTTGGACACTTAATTAAGCTTAGTGGGTACTAACACATAGATCATACAAGCGCCACATGAAAGTTATAAAAGTCAAATTCAGCTTCATTAACGCCCACTTACTGATTAACATGAGCATCTTGATTTTAAATGCTTACGATTTTTATTTAATTTCTCTCAACAAAAATAGATTCACACAATCACAATTATATCTTCCTTGCTCATCACATCGTGATGAAATACAGTAGGTGATTCTCTTCACTGTCCCGACGAGTAATTTCCATAATGTCCACATCATTTTCCGGCTCATTTAGCACAAGATTAAAGTCCATCAACATAAACTCTTTTGTCCAAATGGAACTCATTTACTCCATGGGAGAGAATTACAGAGAAATTCTTATAGTTCATATGTTATGAAAAAAGATAGTCGTAGATTGTTGTTGCCATACACAATTACTTGATTGCATCTAATGAAATCAATACCTAGGTATATATTTAGTGATTTAAATACTAAATTTTCAAAGCATTATCCAGTGTGGATATCAATATTATCAAGTGATTGATAATCAATAGTATTTCTGAAAGTTATTTCTACATGTTAAGGAAATAAATTACTACCTTTATTTCAGTGAATTTTCGCACTTGATATATAGGAATATTATTGCCTTTATTCCAGTAACTCATACACATAATCTAGTGAAATTACTGTGAAACTCGTGAGTTATGAAGTATATTTCTTTCATAACTCGAACCCACTTCGTATATCGGGTCCACTAGATAGTTTTCTATGATTAAAATCATAGAAAACTATTGCCATTGAGGGATGACTGTGACGCAATTCTTGAAGAATATAGTTTTCTATAATTTAAACATAGAAAACTACTTCATAATTCAAGAGCATTTCATAACTCAGGTCCACATTACTCGAGTGCTTCATAACTCAGCACTTCATAACTCAGCACTTCATAACTCAGCACTTCATAACTCAGCACTTCATAACTCAGCACTTCATAACTCAGAACTTCATAACTCAGAACTTCATAACTCAGAACTTCATAACTCAGAATTTCATAACTCAGAACTTCATAACTCAGGAGTTTTACTTTACTACAAGTATTTCAGTACCCCATTGATCTTAATCTACGGATATTATCACCAGCATATAAGTTCTAGGGAGAAGTACTTCAATAACTTTTGCAATCAATCAATTAAATGTGATATTTGCCAGTAATAATTAAAGAGCAGTGTTTTATTTCTATTAACAAATGAGATATATTAAAATGATACAACACCGAGGAATATTTGTTATATAGTTAGTAAAGTATATAACTAAAGTATATTTAGCTGTTAGATAATAACCAATTAATATGAATTACATCGTTGTGTATTCTCTATTCGTTTTTTTTCTATTATTTAATGTATTGTAGAAATATAAATTAAAGGATATTAATGTGTAGAATTTAGAAAGTCATAATGAATTCATACAATTTATTATGAAATCTAATTAATTAACGTATGTTAATTAATTTACGGAATAATCAAATCGAATAAAATATATCAATCACTGTATATAGAGCAATGTATGAATCACTGTATATAGAGCAATGTATGAATCACTGTATATAGAGCAATGTATGAATCACTGTATACAGAGCAATGCATGAATCACTGTATATAGAGCAATATATGAAACACTGTATACAGAGCAATGTATGAATCACTGTATACAGAGCAATGCATGAATCACTGTATATAGAGCAATATATGAATCACTGTATATAGAGCAATATATGAATCACTGTATATAGAGCAACGTATGAATCACTGTATATAGAGCAATGCATGAATCACTGTATACAGAGCAATGTATGAAACACTGTATATAGAGCAATGCATGAATCACTGTATATAGAGCAAAGTATGAATCACTGTATATAGAGCAATGCATGAAACACTGTATATAGAGCAATGCATGAATCACTGTATATAGGGCAAAGTATGAATCACTGTATATAGAGCAATGTATGAATCACTGTATATAGAGCAATGCATGAATCACTGTATATAGAGCAATGCATGAATCACTGTATATAGAGCAATGCATGAATCACTGTATATAGAGCAATAGAACTGTATACAAAACTTCTTCTCATTTTATACAGTAAAAATGTGTTCCTAGTCATTATGAATAATGCAGAAGATTTTAAATGAAACTTTTATGAACGATTTGAATAACACAGTATTCTACGATGTTATTAATTAATACGGAATAAATATTCATGTTCTATTTCTCAGTGAATTACAATTTAATAAAATATTATGCAGAAGTAATTGAACATCAATGAAGAGTATTAAAATTTAAATGACTATATCTATTTTCAGATATTGAAGCAGATGTATAATCTTATTTAAATAATGAATATTTGAATTCACAGGTGATTTAATAAAGCGTAAAAAGCTATTGCATTTAATTTCAATATCACATCAAACAGAGATTGGTTTCCAATTGAGCTTTTGGCAAATGAAGAATTCCTTTGAGCTTCAATTTCAGCGTACTTATGTTCTCCAATATGCGGAAGCGAAGTAGTTAGCTAGTCTATACTTAATAAAATCAAAGGCTTCATCAGCAGCCAATATCGAATGTGTTTCAATCCAAAAGAGACAGAGTAAATCATTTGATTCATTAGTGCTTGCTTAATCATTATAAAATATCCACTAACTTGTAGAAACTTTCATCTCTTATATAATTGTATTGCCTATACAAGATCAAAAAAGTTGACATTAACATTTAAAACGGTTCTATAATGAGACGATCCTAAATATGTCTAGAAGTGACTATGATCATTAAAACAAAATTTATTATTTGAATTACATAGGCATACCTTCGATCGTCTCTACTTTGTCCGTTTTCTCCCAAAATTAAAGAAGCTGCTAACTGGACAATAACTAATCGTCCCACCAGGTTTCATGCAATATGGTACAATACTTTTAGAGTTATCGAGTTATAAATGACCTTGACCTTTAACCGGATCGCTTCCAAAATTCTACCAGATCGTTCCTGGACATTGACCAATCGTCCCATCAAATTTCAGACAATTTGGTTGAATACTTTGAAGTTAATGAGTTACAAATGGCGTTGACCTTTGACCCAATCACTCCCAAAATTTTACAAAATGGTTCATGAATATTGACCAATCGTCCAACCAAGTCTCATGCAATATGGTTCAACACTTTTTGAATTATAAATGACCATAACCTTGACCTTTGACCGGGTCGCTCCCAAAATTCTAGCAGCAGGTCACTAGACATCGACCAATCGTTTCACTCAATTTCAGGCAATTTGGTAGAAAACTTTTTCAGTTAAGCGAATAACAAGATGATAAATAAATAAATAAAATCCGATGAAAATATGACCTTCTCGCATTCTGCGAAGGTAATAACAGGACAGAAGAAAGTTTTAAAGACCATGAAAAGTAATATTGATATAATAGTATATAATACTATGTATAATGATATAATACTATGATATTGAATTATGATGGTATAGAGTGATACAACGATAACATTAGATTCTAGGTTAGCATTGTAGTTAAATTTCCTTTCTATTAAGAACTGAAGAAGAATATAAAACAGAAAACACACCAGAAAGCCTTTATTTCAAATCCCTTTATACCCATACTAATTTCCATCTTAATTATTCACATCCTTCTCCCTTGCGGCTAAAACGGATTTAATTTAATTATATACGACCAGTTTCCTCTCAGTTTATACTGATATTAGTAATGTTAACAACATAGTTTATCAGAGTAGGCTATTATCATCATAATTATTACAAGAACGGTTTATGCAAGAATTAGTTTCAATTAAATAGAATCAAATGAGTTCAGTTCTATCATATGAGAATGTTTATCATTCTATTTATATCATATTGAGAAGTTGTATTTTCCTGTGATGAATGATCGGTACAGGAGCTACCCGTTTACAGCAGACTGGGACACATTGGTTAACATTAGAGGTAATGTGCTGTAATAAACTTAATACTTTGGCTTATGGACAATAATATGAGTGTAGTATTATTGGGATTATCGTACAGAAAAAATATCACATCATCCTCCATATTTGGAACAAAAACTTCACTTTTACTGTTAAAATTATCAGATTTAAGATTGTCCTTATTAAATTGATTTTATAATTTCTTCAATAGGATACTGATTCTTATTGAATTTCATATGAAAATATATCGCTCATTTGCAATAATAACGTCATAAATACGAAGAGTATTTTCAATTTATTCACATAGATAGACATATAAATCTAAAAATACTGATTTTTTGGCTGTACAAGTTTCACAATTGTAGCTCAAAAATTGATCGCTAGAGAAGCTAAATGTCCTTACAATATACCATTGAATGTACGTACATTACAAGTACCAAAATGCCTCTCCTGTAAAATAGCTATTTAGGACAGTATTGTCTCAATCAGCAATATATGAAAAAATGGGTAGAAGTGAAAAGTAACTAAAAAATCTTTTCTCGGGCCCATATTTTGGGCTTTAGGTCTTCCCTGGTAATCTAATTCGACAGTGAGACGTGTCGTAAATTACTAGGATTCAGAGTCAGAAGTCCACATACAGAGAGTAGAATAGCTACTGTAGTATAAATGGAATCTGTATTTCCCTGGTAGCAATGTTTTTTGGGCCAATATTGGTAGGTACAATATTGGGACAACATTGGCCCGAGAATCATTGGTAGCTGGATTCATCTGAAATCACTCGAGTATAGTATATAAATAAAAAAATCATAAAACAATGAATTATTATTTACTTTTTATGTAGATAACGTTGGTGCCCATGGGGCTAAATAAAATATTGATGAAATGAAATGATAATCAAGCTTCGAAATATTTTTTCAAAGCTTTAGAATATTCAATGTGCAAGTGAGACAGATTGAAATTTTGACCAATTTTAGATAGCAAAATTTTAGATACCAAAAGATTTAAACACCAAAAGATTCTAACACAAAAATTTTAAATACAAAAATTTTAGATACAAATTATAGATAAAGAGTTTTAAGTTCACTTATTAAATATAAAAAAAAACTACACTCTACTAACAAAAATAATTTATCTCCAACTAATGAAAAAGTTATGGTTGGGCTGTGGAAGATTATCTAGGAACACTATTTTAATCTTCTATATCCCAAACAAAATTTCCTCTCTGTTCAGCGAACTGATAAATATTAAAAATATGTTCCTGTGCAATATTCAAAAAGAGAATAGTTCAAATATTTTTATTATTCAATGTCATCTTCACAATAAATAATTTATTAGCTTTGGGAGATGTTTCTGCATTTGATATATTGAACCATCATGCAAAAGTAACACAAAAAGATTGGCATCAAGTTCTGGAAAAATAAAATATAAAGGTCGGATAGCTCGTGTTTTGAAAACCACTATATTTAGAATATTTTGCAGGTGGAAATTATTTAAGAACATATATTTATGCAATATCTAATTCATGGAAATGCAAGTCACACGAAAGTCTAATTGCGGATAACAAATGAAAAATTAATAATGAATTTTGTACCATGGGGATGAATTCTTTGCTTTTGATAGATCAGAAATGAGGAATAAAACATGTAATAAAATATTTACCTGAGTTGTGTAACAATGCTCATGAATGCAAAATAGCTACTCTGTGAACAAAATCGTATATTCATCAAGATAATTAATGAGGTCACAAGCAAATTTGATTGCAGTTAATGAATATTACAAAGAATTACGCATTGTTGAAATTACAAAAACTTTGTCTGACCAAAAATCTAGTAAGAATTTAGTTAGTTTAATATTGGTGCATTTTAAATAGCTAAATCCTACAATAATTCAGAACATATTAACGGTGGGAAATGTTCTAAGTGATTGATAGATCCATTACACGATAAATTAATATAAATTTCAAAATAATAGAAAAACTCTCACCATATTTTCTCTTCAATTTCTGGTCTATCATCAGAATTCCTCACAAATTTTGCCATTAAATCTCTGGAGACGAAATCCCTCATCTACTATTTTGCTCACACCGTGTCCAGGTATTCAGGTCTACTATAAAATTCAGGCATTCGGCTCACTGCCTCTAGGTGCAGGCTGCTATTAGGTCCATTTAGAAAATCTTTTATTCCCTCAACTACTGAATTTGCCACAAGAGACGAAATGATTCCAGGTGATAATCGTTTGGTCCATAAAATAAAAAAATTGGTTCGATTTCAAATCGTTCGTGATGAAATTAAATATTATTTCTGTTCAATGTTGTTGATTCAAATGATAAAACAGTTATTGAAAGATTCTGCAGTATACATAGAGCGATCTGTTCTGAATTACATTTAATAATAATTCTCTGTATATCCAATTTATTTCTGTGATCTTTTAAATTTTAACCTATCTGGCAATTCAAAAATCTAATTTGCATAATTGGCGACTGTTAAATCCACGAATGTTAACCTACAAATTATACATGTTTGACTCTCTCCAAACAATTATAACTCTACGGAGAATCTTCTCCTGACATCAATGGGGACAGATTTGCTGTCCGTGTTTGTCCCATGCAAAACCTTTGCATTTGTCAGGGATTTTATCCCAGCGATGGAGTGCTGTCAAGCTGAATTTATAGCAACTGGAGGCTGTTTTCGCTTCAAAAATATCCTAGCGATTCGGAGACAGAATTGCTAACAAATGGAACTGATTTTTAATAGTCTGATTTTGGGGTAACTTATTGGCTGCTTTTATGGGGACTTTCTCGTGAATTTGGGGATTCTTTTAAGCTAGAGGAGCTGTAAAATAGGGAGATGAATTGATGCACGGGTTAGATATTTGGGGGTATTGTAGAGCCTACTGAGAGTAAAGTTGAATGAAGTGAAATGTACCGTTGAATTTATTTATATTGTATTTTAATAAAACATAATGGAATATAGCTGGTGATATCAAAAAAAATGGTGAAAATTATTATGTCCAAAAAGAGATTTACCATGTCATTTACAATGACTATAGCTGGTGACATCAAATTCAAATTAATTGATGATAGATATTTTTTTTTCTAATTTTGCATAAGCGAAAACAAAATGTAAACTTCAAGTATTGATTATCTGTTTTTTTTTATATTTTAGAACCCTCCATTAAAAACATATATTTGTAGAAATTAATTTTCATTTTATTATTTCATGAAAATTAGCATGTACTTAAAATTAGGTCAGCAAAATATCGACTGACAAAATTCTCACCATCCTATTGCGCTGATTTTCAACTGAGCAAAATCGTAGAAACTACAATTCGAGACCTTGAAGTTTTGATAGCTGCGAAACTGCACTCACGTTCTTTGAATAAAACTTTAGATGAAGAATAATACCCGCATTAGTATTCCTCCTCTACGTCTAACTTTGCAACTTCTGATGCCAGTGTCAAGATTTCAAAGTTTGTATTAGTCTGACGCGACAATCTCAAATGTGCATAAATTTCCACCGAGTTCCATAAATATAATAAAAGTAACTTTACATCAACTACTATCCGGTGTTCTAACTTCGTATTCAAAATAAGCATGAATGACGATGGTGATTTGAGCTCTCATGTGTGATCAATATGGTGGGGATATTTTGATATTTTGAAGTAGGGTTCGACGGGGTATCACTGCGCACAATCCTGCAAACTCTGTATTAACTCGAAAACTAAAGGTACTAGAGAAACTCTTTTTATCGTAATGAAATGGTCATAAATGAGGATGGTTCTCACCCAGTTTCGAAATGATAGCTAAATAAATAAAATATTTATTGGCAACTTTTTGTGCGTAACTTTTAGTGAGTGCATCGGGGTATTACTGCGCACATGAAGGGGTATTACTGCACATTGCATAAATACAATACTTCTCTCCCCCACCTAAATACGGAAGCCGGTAAATTGCTCGAAAACAATTGCTCGAAAGACAATTGCTCGAATGAACAATTGCTCGAAAAAACAATTGATCGAAAAAACAATTGCTCGAAAGACAATTGCTCGAACGAACAATTGCTCAAATGAACAATTGCTCAAATTATCAAATTGCTCGAATGAACAAAATTTCTCGAATTATAAAATTGCTTTTTCGTTTCTATAAATGTCAGTTATTCATGAAGTGGAGCTGCACCTAACAATGTTTGTTTCTTTTCAGTAACTGATTATTAATCATTTTATAAATGAATTAATTATTTTTCATTCTGCATAATCTTTTTTTAGACCGTTTGTGTCATCTCGTATGTAACATGTGAATTGGAATCATGTGGTGAATCACTACTATTCATGTTTTTCATAAAACCTGAAAATTTATTTCATTTATAGAATGATTAATGATCAGTTACTAAAAAGAAACAAGGATTGTTAGGTGCAGCTCCTCCATACTCATTAAATTTTCAATACAAATTGTAACTTACTACATTCATAGCAATATCTCAAATATCACACTGATAACATAATATGTTAAACACACGTAATTTACCATATTTCACACGTAATTTACCATATTTCACACGTAATTTACCATATTTCACACGTAATTTACCATATTTCACACGTAATTTACCCTATTTCACACGTAATTTACAATATTTCCATATGGTATCCATTTCCAAAAAGTTGATGTGGTATACACATGATACAAATGAGTGTCACATGTTATACACATGTAATTATACGTATACAAGATTATAGTACAATTGAATGATTTTTCCATATCCTTCATTACTTCTTACAGTATAAATTCCATACATAAACATTTATGAAATTAAATGAATAAATGTCAAATAAAATTCTGAATATTCCAAGAATATATCTTTCAATGCCACAGGGTGCATCCATGCGCTAAAATTCACCTCAGCCAATATCGGGCAGAGGCTATTTTGTCTGTATCTAAGTAGACATTGAAGCAAGGCTTCCAAACAGACACGCATTCATATTCAGTTGCCGAATATAGGAAATCTGCAGGAGGAATTGATCAGCAGGTTGTGTCACGAATAGCCAATACTAGACTCGTGTTAAATCACTTGAAAATGTATGGCTGAACGCGAGTATTAACGAAAAGGGGATTTTCAACCCTAGTTACCTGCGTACTGGTTCGCGCGAACCAGGTATGATAGTAAACTATCAATATCTCTATTTATAATCAGATTTGGATTCTGTCTTTTCGTGATTTTTACTCTTCCAAATAATTACACATGATTAAATATAATTTTAGGTGATAAATGTTAAGATAGCCATATTTTGAGTATTTATTTGAAAATTAGGCTTATGTCAGTGTTCCTTGAGTGTGTCAGAAATCTGCACATCAAATAAGCTACGCACATTGTGGCTGACCTCGTATTTAGAACAGTTATACAAAAGAAAGATTTGATTCATATCTTTATTTTTAATTTTTTTATTTTTAATATATCAATAATGGATGTGTACATCAAAAAGTCGATAGTGATTATTTAAAAGAGTTTTAGTGAGAGCTGGTTCAGCAAAATCAGCTCCTTCCTAAGTGAACTTTCAAGGAGTAGGTCAGTAGTTCTGTAGTTTTTTAATGAATATTACTAAATATCATTGATATTTATCTGGCATAAATAATTGAACACATGATAAACATGTGATATTAAATTATATAATATATTTCATACTAATGGAAGTTATAGCACAAATATATTAAAGCCGATAGAATATATGCTTTCATATGTGTAAATAAAACTCAATATAAAAATTATATCTCTGAATCAACAAAAATACTTCAAAACTCCAATAAACAAATATTATTTCGAAAAATTTCAATTATTTTCTTAAAGTTTGTTTTTCCAGATCACAGCGACACTGAGATTTCTGCAACAAAATAAGTTTACTATAGCGACATCCTCAGTGAAATACTTCTTCACATTAACCATTTAAGTTCCAAAACAACGTTTGCGGAGTTAAATTAACTCTAGTAAGAGCACATAATATGAGCACTTTCCTTCCTTCTTTTTTCTCTAGAGTTTCTATTGTAAAAAAGAATGACTTTCCCTCGACTTTTTTTAATGCAGTTTTTTGTTCCTCGAGATTTCGAAGTAGACTGGATACGTATTTATGGAAAAGGACAGGGTATACTATTGCAAAATGACATATGGAAGGACATTATTCATTTTTCTAGTACAGTACCTGTTATTGAATTTAAAATATATTCGAATGAAATTATGTATTATGGATACACATATTTTGATTAAACAAAAAAAATCTCAAAAGCCAAAAGGTATTTTTTTTTTAATAATTAGTGTCAATTATTATTGTAGCCCGTAGTCATGATACTGCCACAAATGATTTATTTTTCCTTTTATTATATGTTTTTAAATAGTGTGACACACAGACGGACAGACGGATGCGGCTCTTAATATAGTATAGATTTTATGCATTAGGGCATGGTCACACGAGCGTCTTTGGAGCGTTTGCAACGCTCCAAAAGCGTCGCGTAACATAGATGAATATGAAATGGGTTTAATACTTATTCATATACTTGAATAATATTACAAATTCCCGTCAAATTTTTATACGGAATGAAATAATTATATGAAACGCTTGAGAAAAATATGTTGTAAAAAAATGAAAAATATTCGAGTAATATATAAGTTTAATTAAAAAATCAAATCATTTGTATTAAAAGTAAATAAACACGTTGATGAAATAATTTTACATAAAACCAAAAGGACCTAAACCTAAAAATATGCTACAACGGGTTAAAAATACTTAAATTTGAACTCTGAAACTCTTTACTCTCTATTAGACTATATATTTTACTCTTGTGATAAACATTCCAAAAGATAAACTAATGCAATAAACTCCCACAGCTGTGAAATTTAACGACTATTTCCCCAGATGATCTTATTGTACGTAGAAGCTCTTAAAGTAATGAAATCTATTTCTGGAACACAACCTTAATCTATACCTTGTGGCACATTACGAACATTCTGTCTAAAGGGCCGTACACACGTATTGTTTTTAAGTCTTTCCAGCAGACTTTTTGCTAAGCTCCTCCTACTTTTTCCACGAGATTAAGAGAAAAGACGGTATAATTGTTATTTATTTCAGTTATTATCCATGATACCTGCAGGTATCATGGATACCAACTAAAATAAATAATAATTTCATCGTTTTTTCTTATATTCTCGTGGAAAAAGTAGGAGGAGCTTAGCAAAAAGTCTGGTGGAAAGACTTAAGAACTCTACGTGTGTACGGCCCTTTAGATGAATTCACTTCTAATGTACATGCAATACAGTAAGGAATACTTGACGACACCTTGCGTTAACATATTTTGGGAAATCTTACAAATCAAGTTGTTATGTTGGAATGAAACCTTTAGATTATTAAACTAAAGGTCATGCATGCTACTATTATTGAGGAAAGGAAAAGGTAAGTAAGTAGTTTTTGGTATCGTTAATCTAGAGAAGTAGTGTTTAATGTCTTGTACTTCGGAAGCAAAGTTTATATCACTTACTTAAAAAGGAAATTAAATACAAAGGACTCTAAAAGTCAGTTAGAATAGAAATTTGCGCTTTGAACAAAGTCACCTTCCACCATATATCCAAATCACTTTTTTAAAATACATCATTTTAATCGTATCAGTTTATTTGAAATTCTTTTATCTCGAATTTGTCAATTTACATTAACACAATTTATTCTACTAAATTGGCTTTAATTTAAGTGTGCATTTATTTTCAAAATCGTACATCCTATATACACTGAATAGTCAAATGATTTACCCAATTAGGCAATTTCCATAAATTCAGTCATCATCATTACATTCGCAGAATGTGGGAAGGTCATATTTTCATCGCAATTTATTTATCATATTGTTATTCGTTTAACTGAAAAAGTGTTCAACCAAATTGCCTGAAATTTGGTGAAACGATTGGTCGATATCTAGTGACCTGTTGGTAGAGTTTAGGGGGCCACCTGGTCAAAGGTCAAGGTCATGATCATTTATAACTCTCAAAAAGTATTGAACCATATTGCATGAAACTTGGTGGGACGATTGGTAAATGTACAGGAACCATTTTGTTAGATTTTGGGAGCGATCGGGTCAAAGGTCAAGGCCATTTGTAACTCAATAACTCAAAAAGTATTCTTCAACCAAATTGTCTGAAATTTGATGGTACAATTGGAAAAGGTCCAGGAACCATCTGGTACAATTTAGGAAGCGATCCAGTCAAAAGTCAAGGTCATTTATAACTAAATAACTCAAAAAGTATTGTACCATATTGCATGAAATTTGGTGGGACGATTGGTTATTATCCAGTGAGCAGTTCATTAAAATTTGGGAGAGAACGAGGCAAAGCGGAGGCGAAGGTATGCGCTCTACCGAGTGCACATAATCTAGTTATTAATGACTTATTTAGAAAATTTCATACTTATCGTACTAGATCAGATAAATAAATTCATTTATTCAGCAGATGACATTTCATATCGACAAATTCAACAAACCCTCAATAGATAAAAATAAAACTATAATGAGGAGGAAACAAAATGACGGATATAAGTGATACAGTCTGACAAGGATAAGTGATACAGTATGACAGGGATAATTGATACAGTATTACATGATAAGTGATACAATTCTGCTCTGATATGTGATACAGTTCAGCTTGAATAAGTGATAAAGTATTTCGGGATGAGTGAAACACATTTACTCAGATGAGAGGTACAGTTTTTGTAAGGCTTCTTCACACATGTCAGGGATCCGTCCGGGACGTCACCGGTCCGTCTCCTCTCAGTGATTCAGTGTCCGTGAAAAAATATATCGTTACTTTGATTTCAGCGGACCTATTCACACAGTACCGGCTCCTCTCAGTGATAAAAAATCACGGACATGCGTGAAGAAGACTTAACTGTATTAGTCATATAAAATACAAATGGATTAGTCATATAAAATACAAATGGATTAGTCATATAAAATACAAATGGATTAGTCATATAAAATACAAATGGATTAGTCATATAAAATACAAATGGATTAGTCATATAAAATACAAATGGATTAGACATATAAAATACAAATGGATTAGACATATAAAATACAAATGGATTAGTCATATAAAATACAAATGGATTAGACATATAAAATACAAATGGATTATACATATAAAATACAAATGGATTAGTCATATAAAATAAAAATGGATTAGACATATAAAATACAAATGGATTGGTCATATAAAATACAAATGGATTAGACATATATGTAAAATACAAATGGATTAGTCATATAAAATACAAATGGATTAGTCATATAAGATACAAATGGATTAGTCGTATAAGATAAAAATGGATTAGTCATATAAAATACAAATGGCAGCAGATAAATACACACAAACCATAATTACACATGAACTAGTTTAAAAAGAACGACTCCGTTCCTTTCAACCCAAACCCGAAGTGAAAATTATCTCTCAGTTCATTTCGTGACTCATCTGAAGGACGCGAAACACTCGACAATGAATCCTTGAGACGCTTCAAACGGTAATTAAAGAGAAAAATTAAACCACTTCGGTAATTGAAATGGATGGCAGAAAATCACCTTTTGAAAACTAGAGATGGAGAATGGTGATGTGTATCTAAGATGGAGAATGGTGATGCGTATCTATGATGGAGAATGGTGATGTGTATCTGTGATGGAGAATGGTGATGTGTATCTATGATGGAGAATGGTGATGTGTATCTGTGATGGAGAATGGTGATGCGCATCTAGGATGTAGAATGGTGATGTGTATCTAGGATGGAGAATGGTGATGTGTATCTAGAATGGAGAATGGTGATGTGTATCTATGATGGAGAATGGTGATGTGTATCTATGATGGAGAATGGTGATGTGTATGTATGATGGAGAATGGTGATGTGTATCTATGATGGAGAATGATGATGTGTATCTATGATGGTGAATGGTGATGTGTATCTATGATGGAGAATGGTGATGTGTATCTATGATGGAGAATGGTGATGTGTATCTATGATGGAGAATGGTGATGTGTATCTATGATGGAGAATGGTGATGTGTATCTATGATGGAGAATGGTGATGTGTATCTATGATGGAGAATGGTGATGTGTATCTATGATGGAGAATGGTGATGTGTATCTATGATGGAGAATG
The DNA here is from genome assembly GCA_947561585.1 of Caprella mutica. Lineage (NCBI taxonomy): Eukaryota > Metazoa > Arthropoda > Malacostraca > Amphipoda > Caprellidae > Caprella > Caprella mutica. Next base: position 319,202 of record CANNZV010000798.1, read on the forward strand.
GTGATGTGTATCTATGATGGAGAATGGTGATGCATATCTATGATGGAGAATGGTGATGTGTATCTATAATGGAGAATGGTGATGTGTATCTATGATGGAGAATGGAGATGTAATATATTTTGGAATCTGAAATTTCTAGACAATAATTTAGTTAGTTATAGTTCCCACTGTCCAAAAACTGTAGGTGTCTATTAACTATATTGTTACCCTATAATATCAATAACATTTTTCAAGACATTTTTAATAAGTGTTCCAATATTTATAGTTCTCTAATAATAATTTCCTGTAGTATTATCTTTACTTCTGTCTGACTGAATGAACATTTCATACGGACAGAAGTTAACCGAATTAGAACTTACTTCAAATAGAAAAAGCCTACCCGTTAAATTAGACTCTAAAAGTTACCAGCAAATGTAACTGTTATGTTACACAGAGAATAGGGGCGTCAATTTGTGAAATGATTGGGAACTATACGTAATAACATGCAAAATGTACACAAATAAACAGTGGTGCTTATTAATAATTCTCAATATAAATATTAGAATGAAATCAGATCCTGTTATACAAGCAGTTACAATAATATGGGTTTAAAAAGCAGATGAAACCAATAATAATATTATTCTGATATGAATTCAACTGCATGTATGTTTAATTTTCTTATGTCAATTTTGTCATCATTTAGAGATAATAATGTATTATGCTTTTAGTTTAAATGAACTTTTTTAGGTAAAATTAAATAAAGATTCGTTGTTTTAAGCCAGATGGCGTACGTATTACTTTATTAAAATTAATGTCAATGAAGATAAAATTTCCATTCATTTCTATTCATTGTAAAATGCATCCATTATCAAGATTCAATATAATTTTTCAATATCATTTTATTATTTTTAGTTCAATAAAGATGTTCAATACTAAATAATTAATTCATAGAACAATCAATGGCAGATGTCACAAGCATCTAAAACTATCCGTAGAATAGATAGAGAACTCTTTTGTTTATTTATACAATATATTGAAAAGAAACTGTTGATATTGTTATTATATTATAAAACTGAAAAACAAAGTTTTCAAAAATAATTTCCAATGCTCTGTAGGGTAAGTTACGAATTATCGTTCAGTTTCACATCTTCGGTCATTTAAGAAAAAACGATATAGAAATTATTATTATATGATAGCACTGTGTAATGATAATAATAATTAAAAAAAAAAATTCTTATATGGCCGAAGATGGAGTACTGACCAACAATTCGTAACTTACCCTAATGATAAAATGTAACCTTTTTATTTTATTCTAGCTTGATTTCTTTTAGATTTTTTTAATTTGATAGAATATGAAAAAATATATTAACTCTAAGAATTTACAATGCAATTAAATGTTCTAAAGAAGAAAATCACAGAACTTTGACACTCCCAGTACTCGGATGATGGGAACTAACATATGTTTTTCTGTAGAAATTCCCAATTGACCTGACATGGCCTATGCTAACACCCACTTTTCGAGTACTGCGAGTGTGAAGTGGACTCCTCTATAGTGAATGTAGAGTCATGAGTAAGAGAACTACCCTGTATAGTGAACAATTTTTTTAATCTGCCATGAAAGGGCTATTAATTTTTTTAAGACTGATGGTTATTTCATGGCAGACTAAAGAAAATTTGTACACAATACAGGTTAGTTCTCTTACTCAGGACTTTACATTCACTATAGAAGAGTTAGCTATAGAGAATTCCTACGGTACTGTTTATATTCTAATTCATTATATACACATTATAGAGTTTTGTAATGAATAAAATGAAAACATGATGGATAGGTAAAAATTAAGTTAAAAAATATATATTTGGATTATTATTGAATAATAGTTATATGCCGTTGACTACGATACTATTACAATTGATTTAAGTTCTTTTTTCTCCATTCATATCTGAGAGAAACTATAAGAATTATAAAAATCGTATCAAATGTAAGGCACAAAGAGAGAAAGTTATGGTGGGGCCATAGAAGATTAGGAGAGAAAGTTATGGTGGGGACATAGAAGATTAAGAGGGAAAATTATGGTGGGGACATAGAAGATTAAGAGAGAAAGTTATGGTGGAGACATAGAAGATTTAAAACGATCGCACCTAATTTTGTATGGCCCAATTTCCCATTTCAAATTATAATTTTTGCGCTATTTTTTAGATATATTCTTAAACCGATCGGATAATCATTTCATACATTAGATCACAATTGTAAATTTAATTTTTCTACAATAAAAAAATATTGTTTACTATGCTTTCTTTACCTCTATACTTGTATCTATAAGAATATCGTAAATATTTATTCTAACACGCTTAAATTAATTCAAAACTTTTAGAATTAATATTCTACATATACCCCACCACAATATTTTGCTCAGTTTATGGCAGTAAGTATAAGTGCCCGTTCTTTAATGTGTTTTGGTCAGGCCTGTCATAGTGGCTATACATCACGGAACTACAGTACACTGATCTCAATAACAGTACCTGCTGTTATTTGTTACCGTTGTTGCCGTAAGTGCTTCTGGTCTAACAACAACAACAACAGGCCTATAGAGTATCACAAAGATTATCATGTTTCAAGGAAAAGAATGAAAAATTAATTGTTAAATAATTTGTTTGAACTTTTTCTGGAACAAAAAGATACACAGATAACGTCAAGTAAAATACTGATACAATTGTTTTTTGAATAAATTCATCTTCAACCATTCGGTAAAAATGGCTATGGATGCAAGTTAACAATTAAAGGCCTGAATTTTTTTCTGATGCAATATAAAATTTTCTTTTTCCATAAAATAAGTTATTTAGGGATCATATAATAAAAGAAATGCAAAATTTTAGACATATATATTTCATCAAAACTGTCTCCTCTGTCATCTCCTGTGGTCTTTTTTTTCTGGCATAAAATTATAACCAGAGTACCGCATTACACCTGACAACTATTTCTATGCAACTGATCATAAAAAATATTGAAAATATATAAATATCATAAAAGATACTTTGAAGTCATGTAGAATTGTAGACTAATGCATACATTTGTTCTTATAAAGAGAAAAACGAAAGAAATATATTTTAATAAATAGAACAGCCGTTCAGTGTTATCATTAAACCGTACAATAATAAAAACTAGTATTACTCCTCTTAAGATTTCTTTATTATTTCAGAAATGCACATTTTCCTTTCTTGAACCGTTTTTCCTTATTTTTACTCCATATATCATCAAATCAGCTGACTGTGTGATCTCTCTCTTGTAAATCATGTTATATTTCTCTTGAAGATAATCCAAATAATCTCACTGTATATAATAAAAAATAATAATTAGTATTAGACAAATGATTTTCATGGTTTTCCTCCTGTAGATTGTGCGATCTTTCTCTAGAATATCATTTGCTACTTCTCTATTGTAGATCATGTGATCTTTAACCAGTAGATCATGGGATCTTTAACCAGTAGATCATGTGATCTTTAACCAGTCGATCATGTGATCTTTAACCAGTCGATCATGTGATCCTTCTGTAGTAGATCATGTGATCTTTAACCAGTCGATCATGTGATCTTTAACCAGTCGATCATGTGATCTTTAACCAGTAGATCATGTGATCCTTCTGTAGTAGATCATGTGATCTTTAACCAGTAGATCATGTGATCCTTCTGTAGTAGATCATGTGATCTTTAACCAGTCGATCATGTGATCTTTAACCAGTCGATCATGTGATCTTTAACCAGTAGATCATGTGATCCTTCTGTAGTAGATCATGTGATCTTTAACCAGTCGATCATGTGATCTTTAACCAGTCGATCATGTGATCTTTAGCCAGTAGATCATGTGATCTTTAACATGTAGATCATGTGATCTTTAACCAGTAGATCTTGTGATCTTTAACCAGAAGATCATGTGATCTTTAACTAGAAGATCATGTGATCTTTAACTAGAAGATCATGTGATCTTTAACTAGAAGATCATGTGATCTTTAACTAGAAGATCATGTGATCTTTAACTAGAAGATCATGTGATCTTTCTCCAGTAGATCACGATCAGATGATCATGTGATCTTTCTCCAATAAATCTCACTCAGAAGATCACTGTGGTGGATGGCTTCTTTGGCATTTTGGTGCATCAATTTCATCGATGTTTTTTATCTGTCACCATAAATTTCCACCCAAAGACCAAGCCATAGATATTGTCAGATTTTTAAGGATAAAACATTGCTGTGTAAAACCATTCCTTGCATTCATACAAAAGGATATTTTCTATCGTTTTCATAGCATAAATGAATAAAATTGGGTAGCATAAATGAATAAAGATATTCCTAATATGCATAAAAAAATTTCATTACATAAAAAATAAAAGAGATAGTATTATATACAATGATTTTTATGATTATATAAAAACGGTGGTTTAAAAATTAATGTTTATTTAATATCAAGACAAGTTGGATACCTAAATTATTTGATAGCGAATTATAGTTAAATTCTCATTCAAATAATTCGTACTGTCAGAGATCAGTCGGAGTGGTTCATTGTAGTCCTACTATAACCTCATGGGATCCTAATAAGCTTTGAGTATAATCCTATAAGTCCTTCTGCATCCTATCTGAGTATGAACAGGTTGGCTTTGATTGCCTCCCCGCAATCGAACTTTTGAGTGACTTCTTGTGGCTTAACTTCATTATCTGATAAGCTGGATAGAGAAAACAGAAATAAGCACTAAATGGTCCGGATTTATTGCTTGATAATCCGTTATTGTAGGTCATATAGGAGATCAAACGAGAATTGAACTTAATCTAATAGTGATGCCGATATAGCTATTCAATAACAAATGACGAATTCTCTAATAAAGGAAATTTTAAAGGAAATTTAAGTTAATAAATCAAATTTAATCTATTAAAGAATCTATTCAACCTATTAAAGAAATACGTTCAATCTATTAAAGAATTACGTTCAATCTATTAAAAATTACGTTCAATCTATTAAAAATTAAGTTCAATCTATTAAAATTTACTCTCAATCTATTAAAAATTACTGTCAATATATTAAAACCTATCAAAAGCACAACAACTACGTATCTAGGTCATAAATTTGAAAACTTACTCTTTTATGGTGAAACTATAGCTGTATCTATTTATTAAGGACATAGAAAAGCACTATATACCACTTTATATAAAAAATAATCACTTTTTCAAACCTATGGAACTAAAACCGAGAAATATTGTCCGAAATATACTCGCCCCAATCCTCCTATTTTCCCCTTCACATTTTCTTGATGTCTAACCGAATAAAATCTGCTTCTGTTTGATGACAGAAGAGGACAATTTAGTGACCTCTTTCACAGAGAAGATGAACAGTCCCTTTTGATCTGAAGGATCATTAGTCTCCAGTGAGGTACACAGACCTACTCCTAGACTATTTCTACAATTATGAGGAGTTGAATAGAGTGAATAGAAATTATAAACTGATCGTGTAAATAGGAATTCTAAACATATCGTTTAATAGAAATTAAAAGCTTATCGTTTAAATAGAAATTACTAACTTATCGTGTAAGTAGAAATTCAAAACTTATCGTTTTAATAGAAATTCAAAACTTATCGTTTTAATAAAAATTATAAACTTATCGTGTAAATAAAAATATATAAAAATAGAGATTCTTAACTTACCCGAACATAAAAATTGTTCTTTTTAGAAAAAATGACACTGATTTTATTTAATGAATAATTTTTAAAAAGGTGAACAGTATCCAAATGATCAGTCTGAAAAGGATAAAATAATTTGAGACCCTCAATGAAATGCTACAATAACTGTGAGTAATAATTACCAAACAAAATAAAATTTCGATAGCTATAATTAAATTGATTCAATTATTCGATGTGAAATATATCATATCTGAAAATATTTATAGCAGATTAAACGGGGAAGCCAACTTATTCTTCTATGGTGAAACTATTGCTTTATATATTTATTAAGGATTAGAAAAGCACTATATACCACTTTATATAAAAAATAATCACTTTTTCAAATTAAACTTTTTACCCTAGATTTATTTATTCATGAAATTTATCGTGGTTTTCTAGTATAATTTTCACCCCAGATTCAAAGTTCCTTCTTCCCTCCAAATGATCTTCATGAAACTGCACAACAACACTCTTCAAGAAGTTTCACTGCAGAATGAACCCTCTCCAGCCCCTCTAAATCCTCTGACTCACCCAAACTTCTAATTGTATTTTTCGCTTCTACTATCAAGCTACTGTAATCGAAAGGCGAGAGAGGGATACTATCTGACTATTAGTAGGCTATCTGCAGATTGCTTACAAAACAGACGAAACGATTGGCATGGTCTTTTGAAAATAAATAGAAATTATAATTTATAAAAGCATTTGAAACATACAATAGCTTCATATTATTTTTGAATGTAAAATGCGATAAATCGGACTTACCAATAATACAGTATATTCAATATAGAATTATTATAAAACCTTAATTTTCACTTATGATTCAATCAATTAATTTACATTAAATTAATCACGTTAGTAGCGAAATTTACATCTTCGGAACCAAAGTCCAAGGAGCTGAAATCTAAAATCAAAATACAAGGAACTTCGAAAAAGCAGACAGAAATGGAAGTGACTCCATATAAACAAAGTCACATTTCGTAGCATCGATAACATAGTAAGTACTTCCATAAAATGAAATAAAGAGGCACCATCCAAATATAAGAGAGCACCTAGCTACTCAACTTTGTAGTTATCTACTCTTGGAATTGGATAATAAACTATATTGCCCAACTGGGATGGAGTCTACTAGACCAATCCCGATTGTTTATCTTGCTTACAAATACAAGAATATGTTCGGTATAATGTATGCATTAATTCATGGTGCTCATTGTTTATTGAGACCCTTATCAGAAATTAGATTAAAGTCATATAGGGTAATATATAGTGCAAATGATAACTAAAAATATATATATCGATCTTTTGCGACAACTTTGACATACCTCATAAATAGATATTTTTCATGAGAGGCATTTTTAAAACACTCTCAATATTGTGAATTCACAATAACATCGAATAGGCCTCTAAAGTCTATAGAAGTGGAAATAAATATATTTAAACTAAATCAAATATTTATTTAATTATGATATTTATGCTATGTGGTTAGGACAATAGTTATATTCCCTAGCGATCAATTCTTGATTTACGATTATGAAACTTTCGCCAAGAAGCCAGCGTTTGAAAATGAATATAATTGTATGAATAACTCGAAAACACATTTTTCTTTTATATTTGTATAATATACTTATAACTAGAAACTGCCAATGTATTTTTTTTCCTATACCAATGGAAAAGCATGTCGAATAGTATTGTAAATACCAAAACAAAATTAATACAAAATATATCAAACATAAATTCAAGAATAATTATAAACGCTGTAAGAATAATTAATAACACTGTAAACTAAGTTACAGTTATAATTAATCATAATTCAACTGAATTAGATACATGGATATATACAAGGGTTGGACAAGAATTCAATAGTCTAACAGTTATTCTAGATTTTCCTGTTACAACGAACAGATGTTTCTTGAGTTTTGGAATTATTTTAGGTGACCTGGTCTTGCTATCCGTTCTAATAATTAGATAATTAGACATATGATATTTTGAGGAAGTTTTGTTTTAAAGAAAGTCACCTTTCTATATGAAAAGCCCATCTGATAGTTAACGTACATGCATACATTTATTTCAGTTGGTATCCATGATACCTGCATGTATCATGGATACCAACTGAAATAAAAAATAATTATATCGTTTTTTTCTTATACTCTCGTGGAAAAGTAGGAGGAGCTTAGCAAAAAGTCTGGTGGAAAGACTTTAAAAAAACCTACGTGTGTACGGCCCTTTAGACATGTGTTATTTTGAGGAAATTTTCTGTTTTTATACCACCGACCATACGAGTACTAAAACTTTGAATGTAATGCCACAAACATCTTTTTAGTATCTGTAAAAGAACAGCAATTTAACAAACTAAAAGGAATATTAAAATATGTCCAGTTTGTCTTGCCTGCACTCACTATACCAGAGGTTCTTAAAGTATTTTTCTAGCACACTCCTTGCTTTTCTCAGGCACCCCCTGAGCATTGTATTGCATTGAAATAAATTGAAAAAATACTATTATAATATACGAATTTGGTTACTATTATGCTAGAAAGGTTAAAATGTACTTCATGTATATTCTGCATGATATTAGCAGCTATCTAGCTTTGAAAGTTATAAGTAACACATATAGCAGTAATCCTAGGCACCATCTATAAACAATTCAGGCCCCAGAGTGTTGCCGGGAACCCCACTTTATAAAGAACCACTGCACTTTACTCTGTTCAAAGATGGCAAATTGTTAGGCGTTTCACTTTTTCTTGTCCAATCTCTGTACACACAGTAATACTAATAAAATGACTATGAATTCTACTACATTCAATTTGATACGGCGATCTATTTTTTCGTCATACTATGTAAGCAGATATGGCATAACCGTGTCCGAGGCTTAAAAGCTGTTAAGTGCAGTTTTAAAAGTCCTAACGTGTCAGATTTCGAGAGCAATATTGCCTGGCAATGTGACAGTGTTGTCCGCATGTGAGGAATAACACATGCTATAGATACACTATTAAAAACTATGGAAATTACACGAGTGGCAGGGAATTAAAAGTCATTTAGAATATCATAGACGGAGAGGATTGAGTTGCATTGCGTAGGAAGTAAACTATGTTATATATGGAAGATAGTAAGTGAATTAGGTCATATTGAATTAAATTACGGATTAAAGTTATACCAAATGAAGGTGAATAGCTTGAATTTATTCTGTGATTGGATATTAATTTATTTATAATTATATATAAATTTTACCGATGAATTTTCTATTTCATCCTCAATCCTGTCGTTCGTATTAATAACTTATGTGATGAAGACAATTTAAGACAACTAATATTATCACAATTTTTTTGATATGTGAAATAATTCATTAAAGTTATCACCGAGGTATGACTTATTAATTGGGTTATGAAGTATTTAATATTCTAGTGCCCCATCGTAATTGGTGTTCTGGGTAGTTCTTGATTCTATTCCCAACAATTCCTTTTGGAAATAAAAAAAGATTACAAGACAAAAAGTTCTTTGATGACAACAGATAAAGAAAACAAATTGGTATAATGGAAAAAGTTAGGAAGGGGTCAATTTGCTCTTTTTTTCTTATCGTCACCAAGTTTCTGTTTTGGTCAATGGAAGAGGTTTAAGGAAAAAAATCTTGGATCTTTGATTGTTGCGATAAAAGCCTTGCGAGAAGAAAAATAAAAGAGAAATTTAAAATAAACTGAAATAAAATCTATCCTAATAATACCAGCAGTGCATTTATTTATTTGGTGTTCGCTTTTACACGACTGGTATTAAACATGAAGAATGTAACTATGATACGCAGGGGAATATATTGACTTGATATTTAAATTGTTTTTATTTAATTTTTGTGTGATTTTAGCTCTAGAATATATTAGACTATAAAAAATTTAAAAATTTAATTGAATTCATTAAAAGTAACCTAATAACGGGTAATAAATTGGTATTGTTGGAGACCCGTTATTTTAACGGGAAGGTACACTAGTCTATACTAATAATTTCCCTCGTGTGTTTGTTTATCAATTTGGTGTCCGCTTTTACACTATGGGAATTAAACATGAAGAATGTAACTATGATACGCACGAGAATATTTTGACTTGATATTTAAATTCCCCTGTTTTCATTAAATTTTTTAATGTTTTTATCTATGAAAAAGCTATTCGTTTATGCAGGAAATTGAATTTTATTTCAATTCGTTAAAAATAACCTAACAACGGGCAATAAATATCCATTGAATACCCGATAATTTTTAACGGGCAAACACATTAGTATCCTAATAATACCCGTAGTGTGTTCATTTGTTTATTTATTTGGTGTCCGCTTTTACACTACGGGTATTAAACCTGAAGAATGTAACTACGGTATGCAACTATGAAAATTTGATGACGAGGGATCTCTTTCGTGGGATGGACGTCGAACCACGCTTTTTATACAAGTCCTGCAGCTAGATTTAGAATTATAACGACATTTTCAATCCAAGTGGGTCATCGTCTCAGAAGCCACCCCTTGACACCACACAGGATATACTGAGTGTGTCCAACGTCAGGTAGAAGACGTCTCAATACGTCTTGCCACCCCACGTCTTGAAGATGGTTGATATAATATTTTTGAATACGTCTAAATAGCGCATTAATCCGAAAGGGATTGGAGACAGATCTTTCTCGTCGTTAGAAATACAATATAATTAGAAAGGGCACTCGTAGAGAGCATACCTTACCATAATAAACCTTGACCTTGACCTTTGACTGGATCGCTCCCAAAATCTAATCAAATGTTTCCTGGATAATGACCAATTTTTCAACTAAATTTCCGGTAATTTTGTATGATATTTAATAAATCTGATTAACACATCACCTTCCACAATTTTGCATAGAAAAAAATTAATTATATTATTAAAACTAGTTGTTGCCTTATTACATATGTTGTATTATGTTGTTTATAAAAAATTGTAATGTTTAGATTTGTTTTCATAAGAGTTATTCATATGGGTTTTCAGATGCTGATTTCAGATAGGTTTTCCAGATGAAAAGCTATTAGTGATCTAGGTAACAGCTGATTTGAAAGGAGAATAAATATAAATCTGTAATTCATCTTCCTTAGGAGTATCACGTATATTTTTTTATTGATTTTATTTATACCCATTATTATATGCGTCAAAATAGAGTGTTAAAGGAACCTATTAAAAATTAAAGTCACATGGTACCATACTAACCATATTTAACTATCCAAACCTTTATCTTAACTAATTGTTTTCAAATCATCTAGGTAGCTATGGTAATTCAATTATAAATAAGTTAGTTGTAGCTTTCACTTTATTTTAGAAGGGCAGAATATTTTACATGACCCATTTTTCTTAACATCGAGGAAGGGATAGATTGATCATCTTATATGATTTCCTAAACAACGATTAAATTATACTATTGTTATCTATTGGATATGAGTGTGCATGTTATTCTTAATTTAATCCATAAAATTCCTCCCTAATTCTTACTATTAAACATAATTAGAACCAACGTACCTTTGGATAGGTCATTTAAACTATATACCTAATTAATTTATCTATAAGGTATGTAACCTGTGACTTTGGAAGCAAATAACATATCGCTAATGGGAACAGAAAAATAAGTACAAGGGACCGAAGAAGCACCCAGAAATGAAAGTTACTGAGATAACAAAGTCACCTACCAGCAGGTGGTGACAAAGCTCATGGATGTAGAAAAGCTACTCTGTGATAACAGTCACTAGACAAGGAACAAATGAGATAATTTGCACATTATTGAAACTAGCTGAACATCACCGCACAGATAGACCATCTACAATGTCAGATCGAAAGTTATAACTGATATTAATGATGGAGAAAGAGTGAGAGTGTCACAGAAGGGCCAGTAGAACAATTTGATCCATTTATAGCCCCAAACTTTGGTTTCTTATTATTGTTTTGATGTCATCCTGTACGGTTCCATTTGTAAAATGAGAAAACTTACTCGAATTTGTTCATTTTAGGGCCTTTTTCTGTATCCTCTGAAGATCGATGAAAGTTGACTGCAGTAAAATCAGGAGTTGGTAAAGTTCTCCCGATAGATCTGAGCAAGTGGAGAGTGATGTGTTCTAATTCAATCACAAACAGAAGATAAGCCTCATGAAATAGCAGAGAAAGAACTCTGGTTGTAAAATGAAATTCAAATATGAGTTGTCAAGAAGCAACGGATTTATTTCATTAGTTTTGTCAGAGAAAATGAACTTTGCTTATCTCAGAATAAGTTTTCTTCTTTTAAATAATAAAAGAAAAGTTTTTGATCTGTGAATAGAGCGTCCTTTACAAATTGAAGTAGAGTTTGATTGGTGGAAACACTTCACAGAAAACTCATATTGTTTCTACTAATAGAAATTCTCCTGATTTGTACTCTACTGTAAGAGTTTGCCTTAACTATTCAAGGGCATATAGATCACTTCCAGGAAAACTAAATACAAAGGACCTTGAAGAAAACGTCTGAAAAGAAAGGGATGCTAAATTTTTTAGTTGACAATCAAAATATTAAAAAACCTAGTTAATGTTGCCAGAATTGTTCATACAATTATTATTTTATCATTAGGGTTCTATTTCAAGTACAGGTTAATTATCTCAAAGCCCAAAATTTATATTTTGGTTAAGCAAACATAAATAATGTAAAGGATCCTTATGTAAACAAATCTTATTTGTAGTACCGGCTATGTAAATAAGAAGAAAGGTTACTTTGTGAATATTTAATGATAATAAAGAAGGATTTTATAAGCAATAGCTTTAGTTATTGTGATTTTAAAGATGATTAAAAGGGGCTAAATTATATCTTCAATGGCCCAACCATGACTTATTAATAAAAAAATAGCGCAATTATTAAATACCTCTAATAAACCACAGCTCTACAATAAACATTACCATGTAAAAGAAATTCTCGATCCTAGGAGATAATTGAGATGTTCCATCAGTCAAAACTTAATTTATTTATTTCTCTATAAGCAAATTATTTATTTGAATAATGGAAATCTCAAAATAGAAAACTACTGGTATCTCAAATCTACATATGTATTGATATATAAAAAAATAGAAAAGTTTATATTTGAGGAATATGAGGAAGGTTTTCTTATAATTTAATACCACCGTAACTTTAACTTGGGTGACTGTAAGTCAGTTCAGAATACAGATAGAAATATTTCTTGTTTATTGACCGATTTATTATTATATAATGACCCTCTAACTAGGTATGTAATTTTCCAAAACAAATCAAGAAAGAGAATGAGAGAAGAGCATGAAAAAGAGCATGCATCAAAAAGAGCACGAAAGAAAAGCTTGCATCAAAAAAGAGCATGAAAGAAGAGCACTAATCAAGAAAGAGCATGAAAGAAGAGCATGAATCAAGAAAGAGCATGAATCAAGAAAGAGCATGAATCAAGAAAGAGCATGAATCAAGAAAGAGCATGAAAGAAGATCATGAAAGAAGAGCATGAAAAAGAGCATGGAAGAAGAGCATGAATCATTAAAGAGCATGAAAGAAGAGCATGAATCATGAAAGAGCATGAAAGAAGAGCATGAAAAAGAGCATGCATCAAGAAAGAGCATGAAAGAAGAGCATGAATCAAAGAAGAGCACGAAAGAAGAGCATGAAAGAAGAGCATGAATCAAAGAAGAGCATGAAAGAAGAGCATGAAAGAAGAGCATCAAAGAAGAGCATGGATAAAGAAAGAGCATGAAAGAAAAGCATCAAAGAAGAGCATCAAAGAAGAGCATCAAAGAAGAGCATCAAAGAAGAGCATCAAAGAAGAGCATGGATAAAGAAAGAGCATGAAAGAAGAGCATCAAAGAAGAGCATGGATAAAGAAAGAGCATCTTATCTAATGATAAAATATAGTTAACTTGATTGATAAGAAAAGATAAAAGAATTATTATACATTGAGAAAAAAATACGAGTCAGATGGACTCAAAATTTCAGATTTGGTCCAAAACAGGCTCGAAAACATTTCACTCAAAATCAAGAGTCATGTTGACTCCAAATCCATAGTCAGATTGACTCAGGCAGAGTCATCAAGAAAAATGACTCAAATATTTGAGTTTTGCAGCCTTGACTCAAGCGATGAGTCAGGTAAACTTTCAATTTTTTTTCTCAGTGTACAGTTTCTATTTAAATTGAAACTACTTAAATATTAAATCACACAATTTTCTAAATTTAATCAGATATCAAAGGCGAAATTATATTATTACGTATAATAATGAAACACGAAAACACACGTGACTCTATCGTATACGCTTCAATTAAAATAGAAATATTTCAGTGGATTTTAATTTGTTCAAAGATGTGCCGATTGGAGACAGGATATTGAAACTCTGTTCCAATTTGCCTTTGATTTCTATCACTAAATTGATATTCACTTGGGTAAGTTCCTAGTCATGGACAGTTCCACATTTTCGACCATACGAGAAAAAATGTATTTTAACTTTTAATCTCGTTATTTGCTCTTTAAGCTATGTATATATTTTTAATTTATAATAATAATTAATTTCTTTCAATAACTAAATTTTTCTAAACAATTTTTCCAATTATTTCCAATTAATATTCGTACAATTTTCGGTTTAACTATTTTTAAATAACTTTTAATAAAAAAATAGGATTCGACTAAAATTCCATCGCAAATTATCATAGATTCAGAGATGAAAGTCTGTAATTATGATATCTATCCTAATAATACCCGTAGTGTATTTATTTATTTGGTGTCCGCTTTTACACGATGGGTATTAAACCTGAAGAATGTAACTATGATACGCACAGGAATATATTGACTTGATATAAAAACTGAATAAATTTCCATGTTTTATTGAAATTTTAAATGTTTTTATCTATAAAATAAATTAGACTATGCAGAAAAATAGTAACCTAATAACGGGTAATAAATTGGTATTGACGATGACCCGTTATTTTTAACGGGAAAGTACACTAGTTTTACGATAAAATACAATCATAATCGACAATAAAAGACGACCTGTCAATTATAAATTATCTGACAGTGTATGATTGTAACAAGAATAACAACTTATGTAATATTTTTCCAAGAGAGGAAATAAATGATATTGTAGAAATTCCCAGTTCCGCTTGTTAATTTTTCTCACATTTATTGTCATGGATAGATTTTTTCATGTAAAACTTTATTGCTACAGGATTAATGAATGTTTTATACGATTGCACTTAGATAAAGCAGTACGTATGCAATACATTTACATATAATTACTGTTTACATTGTATGAAGGTCAGTTTTTGTTCAGTTGAGATTATATTATTATGAGGCCTAAAGTTTAATTAGGGTAAGTTCCGAATTATCGGTCAGTATTACATTTTCGGACACAAAAAAAAAACAATATGGAAATTATTATTATTAGATAGCACTGTGTAATAATAATATTTTTTATATCGTTTATATGTCCGAAGATGTAGTACTGACCGATAATTCGGAACTTCCCTAACCATGTACTGCATTAGGAAAAAATTCTGTACGAAAAATTGATGGTTCTTTATTGAATTATTTTTTAAATTTTTTAAATAGTAAATAATGATAAATAAAGACGACAGTAAAATGCTTTTTTTATTACTAAATCTTTGACTGTTTTTGAGCATACGTAAAAGTATTATATCTCATAAAAATTAAATATCATAAATTGGGGAAAATAGGGTCACCATTTTAAATAGTGACATTTGTTATAATTCAATTAATTAGTCCCCAATGACTATTTACCATTTATTTTAAATCCATTATTGTTTCAGTAAAATTAATTATTTTTCTAAGTGGTATTGAACAACTAATTGCGAGCTATAAGCCAATTTCTTTACGCTGAAAGTAAATGAAGTACAATGGACTTTGGAATAGTAGTTTGATATATAATTATAACAGTGAACTGCTCTATAGTTAAGTCCTGTATAGTGTAGTCTTCTATAGTGAATGTACAGTCCTGAGTAAGAGAACTACCCCGTATAATGAAAACTGTTGTCCATTTTATGACAGACTTTGGAAATTTGTTCAATATACGGGGTAGTTCTTTTACTTACGACTTTGCATTCACTATAGATGACTCCATTATAGAGGAGTTGTACTGCAATGGGAACTGTTGAACATGCTGTCATAACACCGTTCGGAGAACAATTATAACTGCTGCAGGCAGGTGATCAATCAGCGAATGTAATTGATGTGTACAGTATCTATTTAGAACTTAAATGCAATCATGATTTAGGTGTAAGTTCTGAATTACAATACTAAATCTTCGATCATATAAAAAGAAATATAATTATTAGATAACAATGTGTAATAATTTAAATTTCACATTGTTTTCCGATATGACCGAAGATGTAGTACTGACCGCTAATTCGTAACTTACCCTATCATGAATTTTAATTACGTGAGAGATTACGTAATTACGGTAAGATACGATGAATAGTTACCCTAATGGACAATAAGAGACGAATACATGTTTCTTTCCAGGCTACAGACCAAACTCCCTCACCAACACAGTTCATCAAAAGACTATCTCTCTTCTTTCTCTCCTCCTAATGCAATTAACGAAGTGGTCGATTTTTTCTCTTAATCACAGTTTGAAGAGGCGTTCACAGAACAAATTCCCAAGAGTTTGGCATCCTCGAGATGAGTTACGAAATGACTCGAGATAATTTTCACTTAGGATCATTTGAAGTTACGCTTTGAGCCTGCCTATGAATATTTATATTATGTAATGCCATGTAAGCTTCACAGAGCTTGTAGATTTATTCAGTAAATAATCATCACGTTCAAATTACTCTAAACAGTAGCTACATGTTAATTAGTTTGCCTGATGGAATTAATTAGAGTTGTTATCATACGTCAACAAAATAACATTATTTATACAACTATTTTAGTATTCTTCCACAATTCGTATAGAGTTGTTCTCATTCATATTATTTATTTATTCTTTTGTTAATGTCTTCAGAATTTTCTTTTATCTATTATTCATTATTCAAAAAGTCTTTAATGATTGAATTTGTATATAAATGCCCATGAAAATCTATTAACTAGATACTAATTTTACCAGATACATTTCATACAAGAGGTAGGGTAAACTACGAATTATCGGTCAGTTTCACATCTTCAGTCATATAAGAAAAAACGATATTATAATTGTTATTTAATTTTAATTTCAATTGGTATCTATGATACCAGCAGGTATCATGGATACCAATTAAAATCATGGATATAAATGTATTATGGATACAATTATAAATTATAATTCTAATTTATATCAGATTGTATCATATAGACACTCAAGCGAATTAAATATTAAATTACGACATTTTATACCAGGAAAAAAATCGTATATGTACCAATTTATAGTCAGGATTGTTTCTTCTGATTGAAGCATCCTGCATAATCTCTATTTCATGTCCACGTCATCCTTTGAAGGTTTTAACGATAACAACAATCAAACGGACAACTGCTTCATAGATCTTTGGATGCAATCAAATTGCAGTCAAACCAAATCAAATCGAACATACAACTACATCATAGATTGAAGGATACAATCAAATTAAGTTTCTAACATATTGGGTCTTGAATAACGGACTCCATGCACACTTTGGTATGATATCATAGATCTCATTAATATATTTATTGGGGTTTTGTCTTCAATATTTATTGATTTTTTGTTTGCCTCAAGTGCTTCAGAATTGTAAGCTAAAACATTCTATTTATTCATTTCAAGAATTCTAAATTTATTCAATGATATGCTTAAGTAGATTTAGGCGTAAAACAAAGAAAAGGTGGATACATTAAAATCTTACGTTTAAAACTCTAATATGAAGAAAAAAAAGAATTATTCATATATAGCATTAGATTTATATATTGTAAGACGATAGGCGTTACCGTCGCCGTAGTTAGTCCGTTAAGGGTAATCTTGTGTGCCAAACTGGTCGCCGTAGTTAGTCCGTTAAGGCAAGGTGTTTTTCCAGACTGTGATAACCGTCTTACAAATATCTCTTATAGCAACATATCAAGGAGAAGGAAAACCATGAGAAAACAGTTATTTATTTCAAAAACACTTAGAAGCTATACAATTTTTACTACGCTAAATTAAATAAAAACAAAATATTAATTTACAAAAGGAATGAAATGTTTGGATTGAAATATATATAAATATTTCCAATGTAGAAAACTCGTTTAGTACTAAATTAAATAATGAAAATATAATACGTACTATTTTAATGAATATAAAAATATAATAAATAAATATTGATTGAAGGGGTAACTGGCCTATTTCGTAGAGCGGCCAGAGACCGCTACAATATCAATCATTAATACCTATCAATGATCATCCATAAATTTTCGATTCAAACTGAAATTTCCAATTTTAGCCGAACAACGCACATCTGAATAAAATATAGATCAAAACATATTTTTATGCATAATTTATCAATTTTGTTGAATTCAGGTATAATGTCTATACAATCCTGCTATTAAGGTTTTTCTTTTATTCTTTAACGTCCACTATTAGTTAGTTAACAATAATTAGTTATCGCGTCCACTATTAATTTCCAATTCTTTTCAAGTAATTGAATGTAAACTATATATCCCCATTTTTTTTTTTTTTTTTTTTTTTGCCAAAGGCAAGGTAGGGAAATGCCTCATGCACGAATATGACAGCAGTGTGCTGAACATAGACAGTGTGGGACTCGCACCCACTAAAACCCTCCTTAAAATGGCAACAGCCAATATGATCGTAACTGGTAAGTTTAACAACCATAAGTTGATAAAATCCTTAGGTGGTCAAAATAGTAGACCACTTTTAACAAAGAAGTCTCCCATGAGACTGTTGAATACCTCGTAGCTTTAGGCATATTAAACTATCCTTTTAAATAATCTATTTGAACTTTTTATGCATGATTTGATATTCCGTTAACATTCGGGTAAGGTATCAAAGCTGCTATTAGGATTTCTTTATTTTAATCTTCACCGGTTATGTCATTTTTTTATTTGAAAGCTGAGAATCATGAATTTTTCTACTGCATTATATCCAAGTCCGTAGTAGTGGTCTTGCAATACGGCCTCCAACCTCCCCTATAGCCGTGCCAACGCTCACCTAAAATCTGTACTTAGACATCTTCTAGCTCACTGGTGATATTTTAGTATTATCAGGATGTGTTCAGTGATTTTTGTATACATCTTCACTATCTCAAGAAGATATTGAAGTCTCTTAAATTTTGATTTTCATAATACATTCAATTTATTTATTTTAGCAATGATGTACGTATATTCTATACATTAGAATCATTTAAGTTCCTATTGCTTGAAGGTCAAAAAAAAGAGTAGTTTATTTCATGATACACAATATTAGCTCGTATCTAATATAATTTTCCTGAACTTATATCAACAAGATCCGTATATTTCAATTTCTTTTCATCTTGTATTCGTCTCTGCATTTAATTCGAGAAATGCTAAATTATTATTTCAAATACTGAAACCCATGAACTGATGTTCAGCTCTAGAATTTGCACTTTTTTCAATTAGTTTAGAGCTCGTTGGTAAAGAGTTTCAGCTATTTATATTCTTCAGGGAGAAAATCATGGTTAAAACATTTTTTACTTTAAAACAATTTATAAAGTAATAAGATATCTCTATTCAATCTAAAATACAACTCGAGTTATCTACAAAAACAAAAGACATCTACAATTTAGAAAAGGCTATCTACAATGTAACCATAAATATCGACAAATTTAGGGGCCCCATTATCTACTTTATTTTCAAGCTACACAATAAATAGTATCTACATTCTACTAGCCTCAAAATCTACATCCTCTACAGGACCAATAATCTACAGTGTCTACAGAGCTCTATCTACAGTGTCTATAGGCCTCTACATCTACATTCTACAAAGTCTACGACTATTAAAGAATCATCATCTTTACCGTATAATGTAGATGATACCCTTCCCGATTTAATGAGTGGAGTTAAATAAAATGCAATTATATAATGAAACAATACAATATAAAAAAAATTAATATACTATGTATTTGTTCATTATTTTCATTCTGATTAACAGTATTTAGTTACTTTTATATTACCTGCTTTTCCTACTCCTTGGGCGGAAATGATATTTCGTCTAATACTGCTGTTTCACTGTAGACGTCTTAGTTTTTATCACTAATGTTTGATGAAAAAAGTTTACGGAAGTAAAAGTACGTCAAAATTTTGTTTGCCTTATACGATGGCAGTATTATTCGACCTATTTTGCTATATGTATATATATCAATTATGCATCTGAAATAAAAGCATTACTTGCAAACTAACATGTTCATAGGACATATTTTACACCACTGTCTGCAAACTGGAATAATTCATATACTGATATACGATCCCAATGAAGGGTACTCGCGTGAACAGAATATGAGCCATCTGAAAACAAATAGAAAATAACATTATATATTGAAAAATTATTAAATAATTAGGAAATATTTACAAAATTTAAATTACTAGGTATTTGTTCATTATTTTCATTCTGATTAACAGTATTAAGTTACTTTTATATTACCTGTTTTTCCTACTCCTTGGGCGGAAATGATATTTCGTCTAATACTGCTGTTTCACTGTAGACGTCTTAGTTTTTATCACTAATGTTTGATGAAAAAAATTTACAGAAGTAAAAGTAATTTGAAATTTTCTTTGCCTTATACGATGGCAGTTTTATTTTACCTATTTTGCTATATGTATATATATCAATTATACATCTGAAATAAAAGCATTACATGCAAACTAACATGTTCATAGGACATATTTTACACCACTGTCTGCAACCTGGAATAATTCATATACTAATTTACGATCCCAATGAAGGGTACTCACGTGAACAGAATATGAGCCATCTGAAAACAAATAGAAAATAGAATTATATATTGGAACATTAATAAATAATTAGGAAATATTTACAAAATTTGAATTACTACAGATTTGTTCATTATTTTCATTCTGATTAACAGTATTAAGTTACTTTTATATTACCTGTTTTTCCTACTCCTTGGGCGGAAATGATATTTCGTCTAATACTGCTGTTTCACTGTAGACGTCTTAGTTTTTATCACTAATGTTTGATGAAAAAAATTTACAGAAGTAAAAGTAATTTGAAATTTTCTTTGCCTTATACGATGGCAGTTTTATTTTACCTATTTTGCTATATGTATATATATCAATTATACATCTGAAATAAAAGCATTACTTGCAAACTAACATGTTCATAGGACATATTTTACACCACTGTCTGCAACCTGGAATAGTTCATATACTAATTTACGATCCCAATGAAGGGTACTCACGTGAACAGAATATGAGCCATCTGAAAACAAATAGAAAATAACATTATATATTGAAAAATTATTAAATAAATAGAAAATATTTACAAAATTTAAATTACTAGGTATTTGTTCATTATTTTCATTCTGATTAACAGTATTAAGTTACTTTTATATTACCTGTTGTTCCTACTCCTTGGGCGGAAATGATATTTCGTCTAATACTGCTGTTTCACTGTAGACGTCTTAGTTTTTATCACTAATGTTTGATGAAAAAAATTTACAGAAGTAAAAGTAAGTTGAAATTTTCTTTGCCTTATACGATGGCAGTTTTATTTTACCTATTTTGCTATATGTATATATATCAATTATACATCTGAAATAAAAGCATTACATGCAAACTAACATGTTCATAGGACATATTTTACACCACTGTCTGCAACCTGGAATAATTCATATACTAATTTACGATCCCAATGAAGGGTACTCACGTGAACAGAATATGAGCCATCTGAAAACAAATAGAAAATAGAATTATATATTGGAACATTAATAAATAATTAGGAAATATTTACAAAATTTAAATTACTAGGTATTTGTTCATTATTTTCATTCTGATTAACAGTATTAAGTTACTTTTACATTACCTGTTTTTCCTACTCCTTGGGCGGAAATGATATTTCGTCTAATACTGCTGTTTCACTGTAGACGTCTTAGTTTTTATCACTAATGTTTGATGAAAAAAATTTACAGAAGTAAAAGTAATTTGAAATTTTCTTTGCCTTATACGATGGCAGTTTTATTTTACCTATTTTGCTATATGTATATATATCAATTATACATCTGAAACAAAAGCATTACTTGCAAACTAACATGTTCATAGGACATATTTTACACCACTGTCTGCAACCTGGAATAGTTCATATACTAATTTACGATCCCAATGAAGGGTACTCACGTGAACAGAATATGAGCCATCTGAAAACAAATAGAAAATAACATTATATATTGAAAAATTATTAAATAAATAGAAAATATTTACAAAATTTAAATTACTAGGAATTTGTTCATTATTTTCATTCTGATTAACAGTATTAAGTTACTTTTATATTACCTGTTGTTCCTACTCCTTGGGCGGAAATGATATTTCGTCTAATACTGCTGTTTCACTGTAGACGTCTTAGTTTTTATCACTAATGTTTGATGAAAAAAATTTACAGAAGTAAAAGTAAGTTGAAATTTTCTTTGCCTTATACGATGGCAGTTTTATTTTACCTATTTTGCTATATGTATATATATCAATTATACATCTGAAATAAAAGCATTACATGCAAACTAACATGTTCATAGGACATATTTTACACCACTGTCTGCAACCTGGAATAATTCATATACTAATTTACGATCCCAATGAAGGGTACTCACGTGAACAGAATATGAGCCATATGAAAACAAATAGAAAATAGAATTATATATTGGAACATTAATGAATAATTAGGAAATATTTACAAAATTTGAATTACTACAGATTTGTTCATTATTTTCATTCTGATTAACAGTATTAAATTACTTTTATATTACCTGTTTTTCCTACTCCTTGGGCGGAAATGATATTTCGTCTAATACTGCTGTTTCACTGTAGACGTCTTAGTTTTTATCACTAATGTTTGATGAAAAAAATTTACAGAAGTAAAAGTAATTTGAAATTTTCTTTGCCTTATACGATGGCAGTTTTATTTTACCTATTTTGCTATATGTATATATATCAATTATACATCTGAAATAAAAGCATTACTTGCAAACTAACATGTTCATAGGACATATTTTACACCACTGTCTGCAACCTGGAATAGTTCATATACTAATTTACGATCCCAATGAAGGGTACTCACGTGAACAGAATATGAGCCATCTGAAAACAAATAGAAAATAACATTATATATTGAAAAATTATTAAATAAATAGAAAATATTTACAAAATTTAAATTACTAGGTATTTGTTCATTATTTTCATTCTGATTAACAGTATTTAGTTACTTTTATATTACCTGCTTTTCCTACTCCTTGGGCGGAAATGATATTTCGTCTAATACTGCTGCTTCACTGTAGACGTCTTAGTTTTTATCACTAATGTTTGATGAAAAAAGTTTACGGAAGTAAAAGTACGTCAAAATTTTGTTTGCCTTATACGATGGCAGTATTATTCGACCTATTTTGCTATATGTATATATATATATCAATTATGCATCTGAAATAAAAGCATTACTTGCAAACTAACATGTTCATAGGACATATTTTACACCACTGTCTGCAAACTGGAATAATTCATATACTGATATACGATCCCAATGAAGGGTACTCACGTGAACAGAATATGAGCCATCTGAAAACAAATAGAAAATAACATTATATATTGAAAAATTATTAAATAATTAGGAAATATTTACAAAATTTAAATTACTAGGTATTTGTTCATTATTTTCATTCTGATTAACAGTATTAAGTTACTTTTATATTACCTGTTGTTCCTACTCCTTGGGCGGAAATGATATTTCGTCTAATACTGCTGTTTCACTGTAGACGTCTTAGTTTTTATCACTAATGTTTGATGAAAAAAATTTACAGAAGTAAAAGTAAGTTGAAATTTTCTTTGCCTTATACGATGGCAGTTTTATTTTACCTATTTTGCTATATGTATATATATCAATTATACATCTGAAATAAAAGCATTACATGCAAACTAACATGTTCATAGGACATATTTTACACCACTGTCTGCAACCTGGTATAATTCATATACTAATTTACGATCCCAATGAAGGGTACTCACGTGAACAGAATATGAGCCATCTGAAAACAAATAGAAAATAGAATTATATATTGGAACATTAATAAATAATTAGGAAATATTTACAAAATTTGAATTACTACAGATTTGTTCATTATTTTCATTCTGATTAACAGTATTAAGTTACTTTTATATTACCTGTTTTTCCTACTCCTTGGGCGGAAATGATATTTCGTCTAATACTGCTGTTTCACTGTAGACGTCTTAGTTTTTATCACTAATGTTTGATGAAAAAAATTTACAGAAGTAAAAGTAATTTGAAATTTTCTTTGCCTTATACGATGGCAGTTTTATTTTACCTATTTTGCTATATGTATATATATCAATTATACATCTGAAATAAAAGCATTACTTGCAAACTAACATGTTCATAGGACATATTTTACACCACTGTCTGCAACCTGGAATAGTTCATATACTAATTTACGATCCCAATGAAGGGTACTCACGTGAACAGAATATGAGCCATCTGAAAACAAATAGAAAATAACATTATATATTGAAAAATTATTAAATAAATAGAAAATATTTACAAAATTTAAATTACTAGGTATTTGTTCATTATTTTCATTCTGATTAACAGTATTTAGTTACTTTTATATTACCTGCTTTTCCTACTCCTTGGGCGGAAATGATATTTCGTCTAATACTGCTGCTTCACTGTAGACGTCTTAGTTTTTATCACTAATGTTTGATGAAAAAAGTTTACGGAAGTAAAAGTACGTCAAAATTTTGTTTGCCTTATACGATGGCAGTATTATTCGACCTATTTTGCTATATGTATATATATATATCAATTATGCATCTGAAATAAAAGCATTACTTGCAAACTAACATGTTCATAGGACATATTTTACACCACTGTCTGCAAACTGGAATAATTCATATACTGATATACGATCCCAATGAAGGGTACTCACGTGAACAGAATATGAGCCATCTGAAAACAAATAGAAAATAACATTATATATTGAAAAATTATTAAATAATTAGGAAATATTTACAAAATTTAAATTACTAGGTATTTGTTCATTATTTTCATTCTGATTAACAGTATTAAGTTACTTTTATATTACCTGTTGTTCCTACTCCTTGGGCGGAAATGATATTTCGTCTAATACTGCTGTTTCACTGTAGACGTCTTAGTTTTTATCACTAATGTTTGATGAAAAAAATTTACAGAAGTAAAAGTAAGTTGAAATTTTCTTTGCCTTATACGATGGCAGTTTTATTTTACCTATTTTGCTATATGTATATATATCAATTATACATCTGAAATAAAAGCATTACATGCAAACTAACATGTTCATAGGACATATTTTACACCACTGTCTGCAACCTGGTATAATTCATATACTAATTTACGATCCCAATGAAGGGTACTCACGTGAACAGAATATGAGCCATCTGAAAACAAATAGAAAATAGAATTATATATTGGAACATTAATAAATAATTAGGAAATATTTACAAAATTTGAATTACTACAGATTTGTTCATTATTTTCATTCTGATTAACAGTATTAAGTTACTTTTATATTACCTGTTTTTCCTACTCCTTGGGCGGAAATGATATTTCGTCTAATTCTGCTGTTTCACTGTAGACGTCTTAGTTTTTATCACTAATGTTTGATGAAAAAAATTTACAGAAGTAAAAGTAATTTGAAATTTTCTTTGCCTTATACGATGGCAGTTTTATTTTACCTATTTTGCTATATGTATATATATCAATTATACATCTGAAATAAAAGCATTACTTGCAAACTAACATGTTCATAGGACATATTTTACACTACTGTCTGCAACCTGGAATAGTTCATATACTAATTTACGATCCCAATGAAGGGTACTCACGTGAACAGAATATGAGCCATCTGAAAACAAATAGAAAATAACATTATATATTGAAAAATTATTAAATAAATAGAAAATATTTACAAAATTTAAATTACTAGGTATTTGTTCATTATTTTCATTCTGATTAACAGTATTAAGTTACTTTTATATTACCTGTTGATCCTACTCCTTGGGCGGAAATGATATTTCGTCTATTACTGCTGTTTCACTGTAGACGTCTTAGTTTTTATCACTAATGTTTGATGAAAAAAATTTACAGAAGTAAAAGTAAGTTGAAATTTTCTTTGCCTTATACGATGGCAGTTTTATTTTACCTATTTTGCTATATGTATATATATAAATTATACATCTGAAATAAAAGCATTACATGCAAACTAACATGTTCATAGGACATATTTTACATCACTGACTGCAAACTGGAATAATTCATATACTAATTTACGATCCCAATGAAGGGTACTCACGTGAACAGAATATGAGCCATCTGAAAACAAATGGAAAATAGAATTATATATTGGAATATTAATAAATAATTAGGAAATATTTACAAAATTTGAATTACTACAGATTTGTTCATTATTTTCATTCTGATTAACAGTATTAAGTTACTTTTATATTACCTGTTTTTCCTACTCCTTGGGCGGAAATGATATTTCGTCTAATACTGCTGCTACACTGTAGACGTCTTAGTTTTTATCAC
This sequence comes from Caprella mutica, assembly GCA_947561585.1. NCBI lineage: Eukaryota > Metazoa > Arthropoda > Malacostraca > Amphipoda > Caprellidae > Caprella > Caprella mutica. The sequence goes on from CANNZV010000798.1 coordinate 345,599, forward strand.
TAATGTTTGATGAAAAAAATTTACAGAAGTAAAAGTACGTTGAAATTTTTTTGGCCTTATACGATGGCAGTATTATTCGACCTATTTTGCTAAATATATATATATCAATTATACATCTGAAATAAAAGCATTACTTACAAACTAACATGTTCATAGGACATATTTTACATCACTGTCTGCAAACTGGAATAATTCATATACTAATTTACGATCCCAATGAAGGGTACTCACGTGAACAGAATATGAGCCATCTGAAAACAAATAGAAAATAGAATTATATATTGGAACATTAATAAATAATTAGGAAATATTTACAAAATTTAAATTACTAGGTATTTGTTCATTATTTTCATTCTGATTAACAGTATTAAGTTACTTTTATATTACCTGTTTTTCCTACTCTTTGGGCGGAAATGATATTTCGTCTAATACTGCTGCTACACTGTAGACGTCTTAGTTTTTATCACTAATGTTTGATGAAAAAAAGTTTACAGAAGTAAAAGTACGTTGAAATTTTTTTGGCCTTATACGATGGCAGTATTATTCGACCTATTTTTCTAAATATATATATATATCAATTATAAATCTGAAATAAAAGCATTACTTGCAAACTAACATGTTCATAGGACAAATTTTACACCACTGTCTGCAAACTGGAATAATTCATATACTAATTTACGATTCCAATGAAGGGTACTCACGTGAACAGAATATGAGCCATCTGAAAACAAATAGAAAATAACATTATATATTGAAAAATTATTAAATAAATAGAAAATATTTACAAAATTTAAATTACTAGGTATTTGTTCATTATTTTAATTCTGATTAACAGTATTAAGTTACTTTTATATTACCTGTTTTTCCTACTCCTTGGGCGGAAATGATATTTCGTCTAATACTGCTGTTTCACTGTAGACGTCTTAGTTTTTATCACTAATGTTTGATGAAAAAAATTTACAGAAGTAAAAGTAAGTTGAAATTTTCTTTGCCTTATACGATGGCAGTTTTATTTTACCTATTTTGCTATATGTATATATATCAATTATACATCTGAAATAAAAGCATTACTTGCAAACTAACATGTTCATAGGACATATTTTACACCACTGTCTGCAACCTGGAATAGTTCATATACTAATATACGATCCCAATGAAGGGTACTCACGTGAACAGAATATGAGCCATCTGAAAACAAATAGAAAATAACATTATATATTGAAAAAATAATTAAATAAATAAAAAATATTTACAAAATTTGAATTACTACAGATTTGTTCATTATTTTCATTCTGATTAACAGTATTAAGTTACTTTTATATTACCTGTTTTTCCTACTCCTTGGGCGGAAATGATATTTCGTCTAATACTACTGCTGCTACACTGTAGACGTCTTAGTTTTTATCACTAATGTTTGATGAAAAAAAGTTTACAGAAGTAAAAGTACGTTGAAATTTTTTTGGCCTTATACGATGGCAGTATTATTCGACCTATTTTGCTAAATATATATATATCAATTATACATCTGAAATAAAAGCATTACTTGCAAACTAACATGTTCATAGGACAAATTTTACACCACTGTCTGCAAACTGGAATAATTCATATACTAATTTACGATTCCAATGAAGGGTACTCACGTGAACAGAATATGAGCCATCTGAAAACAAATAGAAAATAACATTATATATTGAAAAATTATTAAATAAATAGAAAATATTTACAAAATTTAAATTACTAGGTATTTGTTCATTATTTTCATTCTGATTAACAGTATTAAGTTACTTTTATATTACCTGTTTTTCCTACTCCTTGGGCGGAAATGATATTTCGTCTAATACTGCTGTTTCACTGTAGACGTCTTAGTTTTTATCACTAATGTTTGATGAAAAAAATTTACAGAAGTAAAAGTAAGTTGAAATTTTCTTTGCCTTATACGATGGCAGTTTTATTTTACCTATTTTGCTATATGTATATATATCAATTATACATCTGAAATAAAAGCATTACATGCAAACTAACATGTTCATAGGACATATTTTACATCACTGACTGCAAACTGGAATAATTCATATACTAATTTACGATCCCAATGAAGGGTACTCACGTGAACAGAATATGAGCCATCTGAAAATAAATAGAAAATAGAATTATATATTGGAACATTAATAAATAATTAGGAAATATTTACAAAATTTGAATTACTACAGATTTGTTCATTATTTTCATTCTGATTAACAGTATTAAGTTACTTTTATATTACCTGTTTTTCTTACTCCTTGGGCGGAAATGAAATTTCGTCTAATACTGCTGTTTCACTGTAGACGTCTTAGTTTTTATCACTAATGTTTGATGAAAAAAATTTACAGAAGTAAAAGTAATTTGAAATTTTCTTTGCCTTATACGATGGCAGTTTTATTTTACCTATTTTGCTATATGTATATATATCAATTATACATCTGAAATAAAAGCATTACTTGCAAACTAACATGTTCATAGGACATATTTTACACTACTGTCTGCAACCTGGAATAGTTCATATACTAATTTACGATCCCAATGAAGGGTACTCACGTGAACAGAATATGAGCCATCTGAAAACAAATAGAAAATAACATTATATATTGAAAAATTATTAAATAAATAGAAAATATTTACAAAATTTAAATTACTAGGTATTTGTTCATTATTTTCATTCTGATTAACAGTATTAAGTTACTTTTATATTACCTGTTGTTCCTACTCCTTGGGCGGAAATGATATTTCGTCTATTACTGCTGTTTCACTGTAGACGTCTTAGTTTTTATCACTAATGTTTGATGAAAAAAATTTACAGAAGTAAAAGTAAGTTGAAATTTTCTTTGCCTTATACGATGGCAGTTTTATTTTACCTATTTTGCTATATGTATATATATAAATTATACATCTGAAATAAAAGCATTACATGCAAACTAACATGTTCATAGGACATATTTTACATCACTGACTGCAAACTGGAATAATTCATATACTAATTTACGATCCCAATGAAGGGTACTCACGTGAACAGAATATGAGCCATCTGAAAACAAATGGAAAATAGAATTATATATTGGAATATTAATAAATAATTAGGAAATATTTACAAAATTTGAATTACTACAGATTTGTTCATTATTTTCATTCTGATTAACAGTATTAAGTTACTTTTATATTACCTGTTTTTCCTACTCCTTGGGCGGAAATGATATTTCGTCTAATACTGCTGCTACACTGTAGACGTCTTAGTTTTTATCACTAATGTTTGATGAAAAAAATTTACAGAAGTAAAAGTACGTTGAAATTTTTTTGGCCTTATACGATGGCAGTATTATTCGACCTATTTTGCTAAATATATATATATCAATTATACATCTGAAATAAAAGCATTACTTACAAACTAACATGTTCATAGGACATATTTTACATCACTGTCTGCAAACTGGAATAATTCATATACTAATTTACGATCCCAATGAAGGGTACTCACGTGAACAGAATATGAGCCATCTGAAAACAAATAGAAAATAGAATTATATATTGGAACATTAATAAATAATTAGGAAATATTTACAAAATTTAAATTACTAGGTATTTGTTCATTATTTTCATTCTGATTAACAGTATTAAGTTACTTTTATATTACCTGTTTTTCCTACTCTTTGGGCGGAAATGATATTTCGTCTAATACTGCTGCTACACTGTAGACGTCTTAGTTTTTATCACTAATGTTTGATGAAAAAAAGTTTACAGAAGTAAAAGTACGTTGAAATTTTTTTGGCCTTATACGATGGCAGTATTATTCGACCTATTTTTCTAAATATATATATATATCAATTATAAATCTGAAATAAAAGCATTACTTGCAAACTAACATGTTCATAGGACAAATTTTACACCACTGTCTGCAAACTGGAATAATTCATATACTAATTTACGATTCCAATGAAGGGTACTCACGTGAACAGAATATGAGCCATCTGAAAACAAATAGAAAATAACATTATATATTGAAAAATTATTAAATAAATAGAAAATATTTACAAAATTTAAATTACTAGGTATTTGTTCATTATTTTAATTCTGATTAACAGTATTAAGTTACTTTTATATTACCTGTTTTTCCTACTCCTTGGGCGGAAATGATATTTCGTCTAATACTGCTGTTTCACTGTAGACGTCTTAGTTTTTATCACTAATGTTTGATGAAAAAAATTTACAGAAGTAAAAGTAAGTTGAAATTTTCTTTGCCTTATACGATGGCAGTTTTATTTTACCTATTTTGCTATATGTATATATATCAATTATACATCTGAAATAAAAGCATTACTTGCAAACTAACATGTTCATAGGACATATTTTACACCACTGTCTGCAACCTGGAATAGTTCATATACTAATATACGATCCCAATGAAGGGTACTCACGTGAACAGAATATGAGCCATCTGAAAACAAATAGAAAATAACATTATATATTGAAAAAATAATTAAATAAATAAAAAATATTTACAAAATTTGAATTACTACAGATTTGTTCATTATTTTCATTCTGATTAACAGTATTAAGTTACTTTTATATTACCTGTTTTTCCTACTCCTTGGGCGGAAATGATATTTCGTCTAATACTACTGCTGCTACACTGTAGACGTCTTAGTTTTTATCACTAATGTTTGATGAAAAAAAGTTTACAGAAGTAAAAGTACGTTGAAATTTTTTTGGCCTTATACGATGGCAGTATTATTCGACCTATTTTGCTAAATATATATATATCAATTATACATCTGAAATAAAAGCATTACTTGCAAACTAACATGTTCATAGGACAAATTTTACACCACTGTCTGCAAACTGGAATAATTCATATACTAATTTACGATTCCAATGAAGGGTACTCACGTGAACAGAATATGAGCCATCTGAAAACAAATAGAAAATAACATTATATATTGAAAAATTATTAAATAAATAGAAAATATTTACAAAATTTAAATTACTAGGTATTTGTTCATTATTTTCATTCTGATTAACAGTATTAAGTTACTTTTATATTACCTGTTTTTCCTACTCCTTGGGCGGAAATGATATTTCGTCTAATACTGCTGTTTCACTGTAGACGTCTTAGTTTTTATCACTAATGTTTGATGAAAAAAATTTACAGAAGTAAAAGTAAGTTGAAATTTTCTTTGCCTTATACGATGGCAGTTTTATTTTACCTATTTTGCTATATGTATATATATCAATTATACATCTGAAATAAAAGCATTACATGCAAACTAACATGTTCATAGGACATATTTTACATCACTGACTGCAAACTGGAATAATTCATATACTAATTTACGATCCCAATGAAGGGTACTCACGTGAACAGAATATGAGCCATCTGAAAATAAATAGAAAATAGAATTATATATTGGAACATTAATAAATAATTAGGAAATATTTACAAAATTTGAATTACTACAGATTTGTTCATTATTTTCATTCTGATTAACAGTATTAAGTTACTTTTATATTACCTGTTTTTCTTACTCCTTGGGCGGAAATGAAATTTCGTCTAATACTGCTGTTTCACTGTAGACGTCTTAGTTTTTATCACTAATGTTTGATGAAAAAAATTTACAGAAGTAAAAGTAAGTTGAAATTTTCTTTGCCTTATACGATGGCAGTTTTATTTTACCTATTTTGCTATATGTATATATATCAATTATACATCTGAAATAAAAGCATTACTTGCAAACTAACATGTTCATAGGACATATTTTACACCACTGTCTGCAACCTGGAATAGTTCATATACTAATTTACGATCCCAATGAAGGGTACTCACGTGAACAGAATATGAGCCATCTGAAAACAAATAGAAAATAACATTATATATTGAAAAATTATTAAATAAATAGAAAATATTTACAAAATTTATATTACTAGGTATTTGTTCATTATTTTCATTCTGATTAACAGTATTAAGTTACTTTTATATTACCTGTTTTTCCTACTCCTTGGGCGGAAATGATATTTCGTCTAATACTGCTGCTACACTGTAGACGTCTTAGTTTTTATCACTAATGTTTGATGAAAAAAAGTTTACAGAAGTAAAAGTACGTTGAAATTTTTTTGGCCTTATACGATGGCAGTATTATTCGACCTATTTTGCTAAATATATATATATCAATTATACATCTGAAATAAAAGCATTACTTGCAAACTAACATGTTCATAGGACAAATTTTACACCACTGTCTGCAAACTGGAATAATTCATATACTAATTTACGAATCCAATGAAGGGTACTCACGTGAACAGAATATGAGCCATCTGAAAACAAATAGAAAATAACATTATATATTGAAAAATTATTAAATAAATAGAAAATATTTACAAAATTTAAATTACTAGGTATTTGTTCATTATTTTCATTCTGATTAACAGTATTAAGTTACTTTTATATTACCTGTTTTTCCTACTCCTTGGGCGGAAATGATATTTCGTCTAATACTGCTGTTTCACTGTAGACGTCTTAGTTTTTATCACTAATGTTTGATGAAAAAAATTTACAGAAGTAAAAGTAAGTTGAAATTTTCTTTGCCTTATACGATGGCAGTTTTATTTTACCTATTTTGCTATATGTATATATATCAATTATACATCTGAAATAAAAGCATTACATGCAAACTAACATGTTCATAGGACATATTTTACATCACTGACTGCAAACTGGAATAATTCATATACTAATTTACGATCCCAATGAAGGGTACTCACGTGAACAGAATATGAGCCATCTGAAAACAAATAGAAAAAAGAATTATATATTGGAACATTAATAAATAATTAGGAAATATTTACAAAATTTGAATTACTACAGATTTGTTCATTATTTTCATTCTGATTAACAGTATTAAGTTACTTTTATATTACCTGTTTTTCCTACTCCTTGGGCGGAAATGATATTTCGTCTAATACTGCTGTTTCACTGTAGACGTCTTAGTTTTTATCACTAATGTTTGATGAAAAAAATTTACAGAAGTAAAAGTAAGTTGAAATTTTCTTTGCCTTATACGATGGCAGTTTTATTTTACCTATTTTGCTATATGTATATATATCAATTATACATCTGAAATAAAAGCATTACTTGCAAACTAACATGTTCATAGGACATATTTTACACCACTGTCTGCAACCTGGAATAGTTCATATACTAATTTACGATCCCAATGAAGGGTACTCACGTGAACAGAATATGAGCCATCTGAAAACAAATAGAAAATAACATTACATATTGAAAAATTATTAAATAAATAGAAAATATTTACAAAATTAAAATTACTAGGTATTTGTTCATTATTTTCATTCTGATTAACAGTATTAAGTTACTTTTATATTACCTGTTTTTCCTACTCCTTGGGCGGAAATGATATTTCGTCTAATACTGCTGTTTCACTGTAGACCTCTTAGTTTTTATCACTAATGTTTGATGAAAAAAATTTACAGAAGTAAAAGTAAGTTGAAATTTTTTTGGCCTTATACGATGGCAGTATTATTCGACCTATTTTGCTAAATATGTATATATATCAATTATACATTGAAATAAAAGCATTACTTGCAAACTAACATGTTCATAGGACATATTTTACACCACTGTCTGCAAACTGGAATAATTCATATACTAATTTACGATCCCAATGAAAGGTACTCACGTGAACAGAATATGAGCCATCTGAAAACAAATAGAAAATAGAATTATATATTGGAAAATTAATAAATAATTAGGAAATATTTACAAAATTTAAATTACTAGGTATTTGTTCATTATTTTCATTCTGATTAACAGTATTAAGTTACTTTTACATTACCTGTTTTTCCTACTCCTTGGGCGGAAATGATATTTCGTCTAATACTGCTGTTTCACTGTAGACGTCTTAGTTTTTATCACTAATGTTTGATGAAAAAAATTTACAGAAGTAAAAGTAATATGAAATTTTCTTTGCCTTATACGATGGCAGTTTTATTTTACCTATTTTGCTATATGTATATATATCAATTATACATCTGAAATAAAAGCATTACTTGCAAACTAACATGTTCATAGGACATATTTTACACCACTGTCTGCAACCTGGAATAGTTCATATACTAATTTACGATCCCAATGAAGGGTACTCACGTGAACAGAATATGAGCCATCTGAAAACAAATAGAAAATAACATTATATATTGAAAAATTATTAAATAAATAGAAAATATTTACAAAATTTAAATTACTAGGTATTTGTTCATTATTTTCATTCTGATTAACAGTATTTAGTTACTTTTATATTACCTGCTTTTCCTACTCCTTGGGCGGAAATGATATTTCGTCTAATACTGCTGCTTCACTGTAGACGTCTTAGTTTTTATCACTAATGTTTGATGAAAAAAGTTTACGGAAGTAAAAGTACGTCAAAATTTTGTTTGCCTTATACGATGGCAGTATTATTCGACCTATTTTGCTATATGTATATATATATATATCAATTATGCATCTGAAATAAAAGCATTACTTGCAAACTAACATGTTCATAGGACATATTTTACACCACTGTCTGCAAACTGGAATAATACATATACTGATATACGATCCCAATGAAGGGTACTCACGTGAACAGAATATGAGCCATCTGAAAACAAATAGAAAATAACATTATATATTGAAAAATTATTAAATAATTAGGAAATATTTACAAAATTTAAATTACTAGGTATTTGTTCATTATTTTCATTCTGATTAACAGTATTAAGTTACTTTTATATTACCTGTTGTTCCTACTCCTTGGGCGGAAATGATATTTCGTCTAATACTGCTGTTTCACTGTAGACGTCTTAGTTTTTATCACTAATGTTTGATGAAAAAAATTTACAGAAGTAAAAGTAAGTTGAAATTTTCTTTGCCTTATACGATGGCAGTTTTATTTTACCTATTTTGCTATATGTATATATATCAATTATACATCTGAAATAAAAGCATTACATGCAAACTAACATGTTCATAGGACATATTTTACACCACTGTCTGCAACCTGGTATAATTCATACACTAATTTACGATCCCAATGAAGGGTACTCACGTGAACAGAATATGAGCCATCTGAAAACAAATAGAAAATAGAATTATATATTGGAACATTAATAAATAATTAGGAAATATTTACAAAATTTGAATTACTACAGATTTGTTCATTATTTTCATTCTGATTAACAGTATTAAGTTACTTTTATATTACCTGTTGTTCCTACTCCTTGGGCGGAAATGATATTTCGTCTATTACTGCTGTTTCACTGTAGACGTCTTAGTTTTTATCACTAATGTTTGATGAAAAAAATTTACAGAAGTAAAAGTAAGTTGAAATTTTCTTTGCCTTATACGATGGCAGTTTTATTTTACCTATTTTGCTATATGTATATATATAAATTATACATCTGAAATAAAAGCATTACATGCAAACTAACATGTTCATAGGACATATTTTACATCACTGACTGCAAACTGGAATAATTCATATACTAATTTACGATCCCAATGAAGGGTACTCACGTGAACAGAATATGAGCCATCTGAAAACAAATAGAAAATAGAATTATATATTGGAATATTAATAAATAATTAGGAAATATTTACAAAATTTGAATTACTACAGATTTGTTCATTATTTTCATTCTGATTAACAGTATTAAGTTACTTTTATATTACCTGTTTTTCCTACTCCTTGGGCGGAAATGATATTTCGTCTAATACTGCTGCTACACTGTAGACGTCTTAGTTTTTATCACTAATGTTTGATGAAAAAAATTTACAGAAGTAAAAGTACGTTGAAATTTTTTTGGGCTTATACGATGGCAGTATTATTCGACCTATTTTGCTAAATATATATATATCAATTATACATCTGAAATAAAAGCATTACTTACAAACTAACATGTTCATAGGACATATTTTACATCACTGTCTGCAAACTGGAATAATTCATATACTAATTTACGATCCCAATGAAGGGTACTCACGTGAACAGAATATGAGCCATCTGAAAACAAATAGAAAATAGAATTATATATTGGAACATTAATAAATAATTAGGAAATATTTACAAAATTTAAATTACTAGGTATTTGTTCATTATTTTCATTCTGATTAACAGTATTAAGTTACTTTTATATTACCTGTTTTTCCTACTCCTTGGGCGGAAATGATATTTCGTCTAATACTACTGCTGCTACACTGTAGACGTCTTAGTTTTTATCACTAATGTTTGATGAAAAAAGTTTACAGAAGTAAAAGTACGTTGAAATTTTTTTGGCCTTATACGATGGCAGTATTATTCGACCTATTTTGCTAAATATATATATATCAGTTATACATCTGAAATAAAAGCATTACTTGCAAACTAACATGTTCATGGGACAAATTTTACACCACTGTCTGCAAACTGGAATAATTCATATACTAATTTACGATTCCAATGAAGGGTACTCACGTGAACAGAATATGAGCCATCTGAAAACAAATAGAAAATAACATTATATATTGAAAAATTATTAAATAAATAGAAAATATTTACAAAATTTAAATTACTAGGTATTTGTTCATTATTTTCATTCTGATTAACAGTATTAAGTTACTTTTATATTACCTGTTTTTCCTACTCCTTGGGCGGAAATGATATTTCGTCTAATACTGCTGTTTCACTGTAGACGTCTTAGTTTTTATCACTAATGTTTGATGAAAAAAATTTACAGAAGTAAAAGTAAGTTGAAATTTTCTTTGCCTTATACGATGGCAGTTTTATTTTACCTATTTTGCTATATGTATATATATCAATTATACATCTGAAATAAAAGCATTACATGCAAACTAACATGTTCATAGGACATATTTTACATCACTGACTGCAAACTGGAATAATTCATATACTAATTTACGATCCCAATGAAGGGTACTCACGTGAACAGAATATGAGCCATCTGAAAATAAATAGAAAATAGAATTATATATTGGAACATTAATAAATAATTAGGAAATATTTACAAAATTTGAATTACTACAGATTTGTTCATTATTTTCATTCTGATTAACAGTATTAAGTTACTTTTATATTACCTGTTTTTCTTACTCCTTGGGCGGAAATGAAATTTCGTCTAATACTGCTGTTTCACTGTAGACGTCTTAGTTTTTATCACTAATGTTTGATGAAAAAAATTTACAGAAGTAAAAGTAAGTTGAAATTTTCTCTGCCTTATACGATGGCAGTTTTATTTTACCTATTTTGCTATATGTATATATATCAATTATACATCTGAAATAAAAGCATTACTTGCAAACTAACATGTTCATAGGACATATTTTACACCACTGTCTGCAACCTGGAATAGTTCATATACTAATTTACGATCCCAATGAAGGGTACTCACGTGAACAGAATATGAGCCATCTGAAAACGAATAGAAAATAACATTATATATTGAAAAATTGTTAAATAAATAGAAAATATTTACAAAATTTATATTACTAGGTATTTGTTCATTATTTTCATTCTGATTAACAGTATTAAGTTACTTTTATATTACCTGTTTTTCCTACTCCTTGGGCGGAAATGATATTTCGTCTAATACTGCTGTTTCACTGTAGACGTCTTAGTTTTTATCACTAATGTTTGATGAAAAAAATTTACAGAAGTAAAAGTAAGTTGAAATTTTCTTTGCCTTATACGATGGCAGTTTTATTTTACCTATTTTGCTATATGTATATATATCAATTATACATCTGAAATAAAAGCATTACATGCAAACTAACATGTTCATAGGACATATTTTACACCACTGTCTGCAACCTGGTATAATTCATATACTAATTTACGATCCCAATGAAGGGTACTCACGTGAACAGAATATGAGCCATCTGAAAACAAATAGAAAATAGAATTATATATTGGAACATTAATAAATAATTAGGAAATATTTACAAAATTTGAATTACTACAGATTTGTTCATTATTTTCATTCTGATTAACAGTATTAAGTTACTTTTATATTACCTGTTTTTCCTACTCCTTGGGCGGAAATGATATTTCGTCTAATACTGCTGTTTCACTGTAGACGTCTTAGTTTTTATCACTAATGTTTGATGAAAAAAATTTACAGAAGTAAAAGTAATTTGAAATTTTCTTTGCCTTATACGATGGCAGTTTTATTTTACCTATTTTGCTATATGTATATATATCAATTATACATCTGAAATAAAAGCATTACTTGCAAACTAACATGTTCATAGGACATATTTTACACCACTGTCTGCAACCTGGAATAGTTCATATACTAATTTACGATCCCAATGAAGGGTACTCACGTGAACAGAATATGAGCCATCTGAAAACAAATAGAAAATAACATTATATATTGAAAAATTATTAAATAAATAGAAAATATTTACAAAATTTAAATTACTAGGTATTTGTTCATTATTTTCATTCTGATTAACAGTATTTAGTTACTTTTATATTACCTGCTTTTCCTACTCCTTGGGCGGAAATGATATTTCGTCTAATACTGCTGCTTCACTGTAGACGTCTTAGTTTTTATCACTAATGTTTGATGAAAAAAGTTTACGGAAGTAAAAGTACGTCAAAATTTTGTTTGCCTTATACGATGGCAGTATTATTCGACCTATTTTGCTATATGTATATATATATATCAATTATGCATCTGAAATAAAAGCATTACTTGCAAACTAACATGTTCATAGGACATATTTTACACCACTGTCTGCAAACTGGAATAATTCATATACTGATATACGATCCCAATGAAGGGTACTCACGTGAACAGAATATGAGCCATCTGAAAACAAATAGAAAATAACATTATATATTGAAAAATTATTAAATAATTAGGAAATATTTACAAAATTTAAATTACTAGGTATTTGTTCATTATTTTCATTCTGATTAACAGTATTAAGTTACTTTTATATTACCTGTTGTTCCTACTCCTTGGGCGGAAATGATATTTCGTCTAATACTGCTGTTTCACTGTAGACGTCTTAGTTTTTATCACTAATGTTTGATGAAAAAAATTTACAGAAGTAAAAGTAAGTTGAAATTTTCTTTGCCTTATACGATGGCAGTTTTATTTTACCTATTTTGCTATATGTATATATATCAATTATACATCTGAAATAAAAGCATTACATGCAAACTAACATGTTCATAGGACATATTTTACACCACTGTCTGCAACCTGGTATAATTCATATACTAATTTACGATCCCAATGAAGGGTACTCACGTGAACAGAATATGAGCCATCTGAAAACAAATAGAAAATAGAATTATATATTGGAACATTAATAAATAATTAGGAAATATTTACAAAATTTGAATTACTACAGATTTGTTCATTATTTTCATTCTGATTAACAGTATTAAGTTACTTTTATATTACCTGTTTTTCCTACTCCTTGGGCGGAAATGATATTTCGTCTAATTCTGCTGTTTCACTGTAGACGTCTTAGTTTTTATCACTAATGTTTGATGAAAAAAATTTACAGAAGTAAAAGTAATTTGAAATTTTCTTTGCCTTATACGATGGCAGTTTTATTTTACCTATTTTGCTATATGTATATATATCAATTATACATCTGAAATAAAAGCATTACTTGCAAACTAACATGTTCATAGGACATATTTTACACTACTGTCTGCAACCTGGAATAGTTCATATACTAATTTACGATCCCAATGAAGGGTACTCACGTGAACAGAATATGAGCCATCTGAAAACAAATAGAAAATAACATTATATATTGAAAAATTATTAAATAAATAGAAAATATTTACAAAATTTAAATTACTAGGTATTTGTTCATTATTTTCATTCTGATTAACAGTATTAAGTTACTTTTATATTACCTGTTGTTCCTACTCCTTGGGCGGAAATGATATTTCGTCTATTACTGCTGTTTCACTGTAGACGTCTTAGTTTTTATCACTAATGTTTGATGAAAAAAATTTACAGAAGTAAAAGTAAGTTGAAATTTTCTTTGCCTTATACGATGGCAGTTTTATTTTACCTATTTTGCTATATGTATATATATAAATTATACATCTGAAATAAAAGCATTACATGCAAACTAACATGTTCATAGGACATATTTTACATCACTGACTGCAAACTGGAATAATTCATATACTAATTTACGATCCCAATGAAGGGTACTCACGTGAACAGAATATGAGCCATCTGAAAACAAATGGAAAATAGAATTATATATTGGAATATTAATAAATAATTAGGAAATATTTACAAAATTTGAATTACTACAGATTTGTTCATTATTTTCATTCTGATTAACAGTATTAAGTTACTTTTATATTACCTGTTTTTCCTACTCCTTGGGCGGAAATGATATTTCGTCTAATACTGCTGCTACACTGTAGACGTCTTAGTTTTTATCACTAATGTTTGATGAAAAAAATTTACAGAAGTAAAAGTACGTTGAAATTTTTTTGGCCTTATACGATGGCAGTATTATTCGACCTATTTTGCTAAATATATATATATCAATTATACATCTGAAATAAAAGCATTACTTACAAACTAACATGTTCATAGGACATATTTTACATCACTGTCTGCAAACTGGAATAATTCATATACTAATTTACGATCCCAATGAAGGGTACTCACGTGAACAGAATATGAGCCATCTGAAAACAAATAGAAAATAGAATTATATATTGGAACATTAATAAATAATTAGGAAATATTTACAAAATTTAAATTACTAGGTATTTGTTCATTATTTTCATTCTGATTAACAGTATTAAGTTACTTTTATATTACCTGTTTTTCCTACTCCTTGGGCGGAAATGATATTTCGTCTAATACTGCTGCTACACTGTAGACGTCTTAGTTTTTATCACTAATGTTTGATGAAAAAAAGTTTACAGAAGTAAAAGTACGTTGAAATTTTTTTGGCCTTATACGATGGCAGTATTATTCGACCTATTTTTCTAAATATATATATATATCAATTATAAATCTGAAATAAAAGCATTACTTGCAAACTAACATGTTCATAGGACAAATTTTACACCACTGTCTGCAAACTGGAATAATTCATATACTAATTTACGATTCCAATGAAGGGTACTCACGTGAACAGAATATGAGCCATCTGAAAACAAATAGAAAATAACATTATATATTGAAAAATTATTAAATAAATAGAAAATATTTACAAAATTTAAATTACTAGGTATTTGTTCATTATTTTAATTCTGATTAACAGTATTAAGTTACTTTTATATTACCTGTTTTTCCTACTCCTTGGGCGGAAATGATATTTCGTCTAATACTGCTGTTTCACTGTAGACGTCTTAGTTTTTATCACTAATGTTTGATGAAAAAAATTTACAGAAGTAAAAGTAAGTTGAAATTTTCTTTGCCTTATACGATGGCAGTTTTATTTTACCTATTTTGCTATATGTATATATATCAATTATACATCTGAAATAAAAGCATTACTTGCAAACTAACATGTTCATAGGACATATTTTACACCACTGTCTGCAACCTGGAATAGTTCATATACTAATATACGATCCCAATGAAGGGTACTCACGTGAACAGAATATGAGCCATCTGAAAACAAATAGAAAATAACATTATATATTGAAAAAATAATTAAATAAATAAAAAATATTTACAAAATTTGAATTACTACAGATTTGTTCATTATTTTCATTCTGATTAACAGTATTAAGTTACTTTTATATTACCTGTTTTTCCTACTCCTTGGGCGGAAATGATATTTCGTCTAATACTACTGCTGCTACACTGTAGACGTCTTAGTTTTTATCACTAATGTTTGATGAAAAAAAGTTTACAGAAGTAAAAGTACGTTGAAATTTTTTTGGCCTTATACGATGGCAGTATTATTCGACCTATTTTGCTAAATATATATATATCAATTATACATCTGAAATAAAAGCATTACTTGCAAACTAACATGTTCATAGGACAAATTTTACACCACTGTCTGCAAACTGGAATAATTCATATACTAATTTACGATTCCAATGAAGGGTACTCACGTGAACAGAATATGAGCCATCTGAAAACAAATAGAAAATAACATTATATATTGAAAAATTATTAAATAAATAGAAAATATTTACAAAATTTAAATTACTAGGTATTTGTTCATTATTTTCATTCTGATTAACAGTATTAAGTTACTTTTATATTACCTGTTTTTCCTACTCCTTGGGCGGAAATGATATTTCGTCTAATACTGCTGTTTCACTGTAGACGTCTTAGTTTTTATCACTAATGTTTGATGAAAAAAATTTACAGAAGTAAAAGTAATTTGAAATTTTCTTTGCCTTATACGATGGCAGTTTTATTTTACCTATTTTGCTATATGTATATATATCAATTATACATCTGAAATAAAAGCATTACATGCAAACTAACATGTTCATAGGACATATTTTACACCACTGTCTGCAACCTGGAATAATTCATATACTAATTTACGATCCCAATGAAGGGTACTCACGTGAACAGAATATGAGCCATCTGAAAACAAATAGAAAATAGAATTATATATTGGAACATTAATAAATAATTAGGAAATATTTACAAAATTTGAATTACTACAGATTTGTTCATTATTTTCATTCTGATTAACAGTATTAAGTTACTTTTATATTACCTGTTTTTCCTACTCCTTGGGCGGAAATGATATTTCGTCTAATACTGCTGTTTCACTGTAGACGTCTTAGTTTTTATCACTAATGTTTGATGAAAAAAATTTACAGAAGTAAAAGTAATTTGAAATTTTCTTTGCCTTATACGATGGCAGTTTTATTTTACCTATTTTGCTATATGTATATATATCAATTATACATCTGAAATAAAAGCATTACTTGCAAACTAACATGTTCATAGGACATATTTTACACCACTGTCTGCAACCTGGAATAGTTCATATACTAATTTACGATCCCAATGAAGGGTACTCACGTGAACAGAATATGAGCCATCTGAAAACAAATAGAAAATAACATTATATATTGAAAAATTATTAAATAAATAGAAAATATTTACAAAATTTAAATTACTAGGTATTTGTTCATTATTTTCATTCTGATTAACAGTATTAAGTTACTTTTATATTACCTGTTGTTCCTACTCCTTGGGCGGAAATGATATTTCGTCTAATACTGCTGTTTCACTGTAGACGTCTTAGTTTTTATCACTAATGTTTGATGAAAAAAATTTACAGAAGTAAAAGTAAGTTGAAATTTTCTTTGCCTTATACGATGGCAGTTTTATTTTACCTATTTTGCTATATGTATATATATCAATTATACATCTGAAATAAAAGCATTACATGCAAACTAACATGTTCATAGGACATATTTTACACCACTGTCTGCAACCTGGAATAATTCATATACTAATTTACGATCCCAATGAAGGGTACTCACGTGAACAGAATATGAGCCATCTGAAAACAAATAGAAAATAGAATTATATATTGGAACATTAATAAATAATTAGGAAATATTTACAAAATTTAAATTACTAGGTATTTGTTCATTATTTTCATTCTGATTAACAGTATTAAGTTACTTTTACATTACCTGTTTTTCCTACTCCTTGGGCGGAAATGATATTTCGTCTAATACTGCTGTTTCACTGTAGACATCTTAGTTTTTATCACTAATGTTTGATGAAAAAAATTTACAGAAGTAAAAGTAATTTGAAATTTTCTTTGCCTTATACGATGGCAGTTTTATTTTACCTATTTTGCTATATGTATATATATCAATTATACATCTGAAACAAAAGCATTACTTGCAAACTAACATGTTCATAGGACATATTTTACACCACTGTCTGCAACCTGGAATAGTTCATATACTAATTTACGATCCCAATGAAGGGTACTCACGTGAACAGAATATGAGCCATCTGAAAACAAATAGAAAATAACATTATATATTGAAAAATTATTAAATAAATAGAAAATATTTACAAAATTTAAATTACTAGGAATTTGTTCATTATTTTCATTCTGATTAACAGTATTAAGTTACTTTTATATTACCTGTTGTTCCTACTCCTTGGGCGGAAATGATATTTCGTCTAATACTGCTGTTTCACTGTAGACGTCTTAGTTTTTATCACTAATGTTTGATGAAAAAAATTTACAGAAGTAAAAGTAAGTTGAAATTTTCTTTGCCTTATACGATGGCAGTTTTATTTTACCTATTTTGCTATATGTATATATATCAATTATACATCTGAAATAAAAGCATTACATGCAAACTAACATGTTCATAGGACATATTTTACACCACTGTCTGCAACCTGGAATAATTCATATACTAATTTACGATCCCAATGAAGGGTACTCACGTGAACAGAATATGAGCCATATGAAAACAAATAGAAAATAGAATTATATATTGGAACATTAATGAATAATTAGGAAATATTTACAAAATTTGAATTACTACAGATTTGTTCATTATTTTCATTCTGATTAACAGTATTAAATTACTTTTATATTACCTGTTTTTCCTACTCCTTGGGCGGAAATGATATTTCGTCTAATACTGCTGTTTCACTGTAGACGTCTTAGTTTTTATCACTAATGTTTGATGAAAAAAATTTACAGAAGTAAAAGTAATTTGAAATTTTCTTTGCCTTATACGATGGCAGTTTTATTTTACCTATTTTGCTATATGTATATATATCAATTATACATCTGAAATAAAAGCATTACTTGCAAACTAACATGTTCATAGGACATATTTTACACCACTGTCTGCAACCTGGAATAGTTCATATACTAATTTACGATCCCAATGAAGGGTACTCACGTGAACAGAATATGAGCCATCTGAAAACAAATAGAAAATAACATTATATATTGAAAAATTATTAAATAAATAGAAAATATTTACAAAATTTAAATTACTAGGTATTTGTTCATTATTTTCATTCTGATTAACAGTATTTAGTTACTTTTATATTACCTGCTTTTCCTACTCCTTGGGCGGAAATGATATTTCGTCTAATACTGCTGCTTCACTGTAGACGTCTTAGTTTTTATCACTAATGTTTGATGAAAAAAGTTTACGGAAGTAAAAGTACGTCAAAATTTTGTTTGCCTTATACGATGGCAGTATTATTCGACCTATTTTGCTATATGTATATATATATATCAATTATGCATCTGAAATAAAAGCATTACTTGCAAACTAACATGTTCATAGGACATATTTTACACCACTGTCTGCAAACTGGAATAATTCATATACTGATATACGATCCCAATGAAGGGTACTCACGTGAACAGAATATGAGCCATCTGAAAACAAATAGAAAATAACATTATATATTGAAAAATTATTAAATAATTAGGAAATATTTACAAAATTTAAATTACTAGGTATTTGTTCATTATTTTCATTCTGATTAACAGTATTAAGTTACTTTTATATTACCTGTTGTTCCTACTCCTTGGGCGGAAATGATATTTCGTCTAATACTGCTGTTTCACTGTAGACGTCTTAGTTTTTATCACTAATGTTTGATGAAAAAAATTTACAGAAGTAAAAGTAAGTTGAAATTTTCTTTGCCTTATACGATGGCAGTTTTATTTTACCTATTTTGCTATATGTATATATATCAATTATACATCTGAAATAAAAGCATTACATGCAAACTAACATGTTCATAGGACATATTTTACACCACTGTCTGCAACCTGGTATAATTCATATACTAATTTACGATCCCAATGAAGGGTACTCACGTGAACAGAATATGAGCCATCTGAAAACAAATAGAAAATAGAATTATATATTGGAACATTAATAAATAATTAGGAAATATTTACAAAATTTGAATTACTACAGATTTGTTCATTATTTTCATTCTGATTAACAGTATTAAGTTACTTTTATATTACCTGTTTTTCCTACTCCTTGGGCGGAAATGATATTTCGTCTAATACTGCTGTTTCACTGTAGACGTCTTAGTTTTTATCACTAATGTTTGATGAAAAAAATTTACAGAAGTAAAAGTAATTTGAAATTTTCTTTGCCTTATACGATGGCAGTTTTATTTTACCTATTTTGCTATATGTATATATATCAATTATACATCTGAAATAAAAGCATTACTTGCAAACTAACATGTTCATAGGACATATTTTACACCACTGTCTGCAACCTGGAATAGTTCATATACTAATTTACGATCCCAATGAAGGGTACTCACGTGAACAGAATATGAGCCATCTGAAAACAAATAGAAAATAACATTATATATTGAAAAATTATTAAATAAATAGAAAATATTTACAAAATTTAAATTACTAGGTATTTGTTCATTATTTTCATTCTGATTAACAGTATTTAGTTACTTTTATATTACCTGCTTTTCCTACTCCTTGGGCGGAAATGATATTTCGTCTAATACTGCTGCTTCACTGTAGACGTCTTAGTTTTTATCACTAATGTTTGATGAAAAAAGTTTACGGAAGTAAAAGTACGTCAAAATTTTGTTTGCCTTATACGATGGCAGTATTATTCGACCTATTTTGCTATATGTATATATATATATCAATTATGCATCTGAAATAAAAGCATTACTTGCAAACTAACATGTTCATAGGACATATTTTACACCACTGTCTGCAAACTGGAATAATTCATATACTGATATACGATCCCAATGAAGGGTACTCACGTGAACAGAATATGAGCCATCTGAAAACAAATAGAAAATAACATTATATATTGAAAAATTATTAAATAATTAGGAAATATTTACAAAATTTAAATTACTAGGTATTTGTTCATTATTTTCATTCTGATTAACAGTATTAAGTTACTTTTATATTACCTGTTGTTCCTACTCCTTGGGCGGAAATGATATTTCGTCTAATACTGCTGTTTCACTGTAGACGTCTTAGTTTTTATCACTAATGTTTGATGAAAAAAATTTACAGAAGTAAAAGTAAGTTGAAATTTTCTTTGCCTTATACGATGGCAGTTTTATTTTACCTATTTTGCTATATGTATATATATCAATTATACATCTGAAATAAAAGCATTACATGCAAACTAACATGTTCATAGGACATATTTTACACCACTGTCTGCAACCTGGTATAATTCATATACTAATTTACGATCCCAATGAAGGGTACTCACGTGAACAGAATATGAGCCATCTGAAAACAAATAGAAAATAGAATTATATATTGGAACATTAATAAATAATTAGGAAATATTTACAAAATTTGAATTACTACAGATTTGTTCATTATTTTCATTCTGATTAACAGTATTAAGTTACTTTTATATTACCTGTTTTTCCTACTCCTTGGGCGGAAATGATATTTCGTCTAATTCTGCTGTTTCACTGTAGACGTCTTAGTTTTTATCACTAATGTTTGATGAAAAAAATTTACAGAAGTAAAAGTAATTTGAAATTTTCTTTGCCTTATACGATGGCAGTTTTATTTTACCTATTTTGCTATATGTATATATATCAATTATACATCTGAAATAAAAGCATTACTTGCAAACTAACATGTTCATAGGACATATTTTACACTACTGTCTGCAACCTGGAATAGTTCATATACTAATTTACGATCCCAATGAAGGGTACTCACGTGAACAGAATATGAGCCATCTGAAAACAAATAGAAAATAACATTATATATTGAAAAATTATTAAATAAATAGAAAATATTTACAAAATTTAAATTACTAGGTATTTGTTCATTATTTTCATTCTGATTAACAGTATTAAGTTACTTTTATATTACCTGTTGTTCCTACTCCTTGGGCGGAAATGATATTTCGTCTATTACTGCTGTTTCACTGTAGACGTCTTAGTTTTTATCACTAATGTTTGATGAAAAAAATTTACAGAAGTAAAAGTAAGTTGAAATTTTCTTTGCCTTATACGATGGCAGTTTTATTTTACCTATTTTGCTATATGTATATATATAAATTATACATCTGAAATAAAAGCATTACATGCAAACTAACATGTTCATAGGACATATTTTACATCACTGACTGCAAACTGGAATAATTCATATACTAATTTACGATCCCAATGAAGGGTACTCACGTGAACAGAATATGAGCCATCTGAAAACAAATGGAAAATAGAATTATATATTGGAATATTAATAAATAATTAGGAAATATTTACAAAATTTGAATTACTACAGATTTGTTCATTATTTTCATTCTGATTAACAGTATTAAGTTACTTTTATATTACCTGTTTTTCCTACTCCTTGGGCGGAAATGATATTTCGTCTAATACTGCTGCTACACTGTAGACGTCTTAGTTTTTATCACTAATGTTTGATGAAAAAAATTTACAGAAGTAAAAGTACGTTGAAATTTTTTTGGCCTTATACGATGGCAGTATTATTCGACCTATTTTGCTAAATATATATATATCAATTATACATCTGAAATAAAAGCATTACTTACAAACTAACATGTTCATAGGACATATTTTACATCACTGTCTGCAAACTGGAATAATTCATATACTAATTTACGATCCCAATGAAGGGTACTCACGTGAACAGAATATGAGCCATCTGAAAACAAATAGAAAATAGAATTATATATTGGAACATTAATAAATAATTAGGAAATATTTACAAAATTTAAATTACTAGGTATTTGTTCATTATTTTCATTCTGATTAACAGTATTAAGTTACTTTTATATTACCTGTTTTTCCTACTCTTTGGGCGGAAATGATATTTCGTCTAATACTGCTGCTACACTGTAGACGTCTTAGTTTTTATCACTAATGTTTGATGAAAAAAAGTTTACAGAAGTAAAAGTACGTTGAAATTTTTTTGGCCTTATACGATGGCAGTATTATTCGACCTATTTTTCTAAATATATATATATATCAATTATAAATCTGAAATAAAAGCATTACTTGCAAACTAACATGTTCATAGGACAAATTTTACACCACTGTCTGCAAACTGGAATAATTCATATACTAATTTACGATTCCAATGAAGGGTACTCACGTGAACAGAATATGAGCCATCTGAAAACAAATAGAAAATAACATTATATATTGAAAAATTATTAAATAAATAGAAAATATTTACAAAATTTAAATTACTAGGTATTTGTTCATTATTTTAATTCTGATTAACAGTATTAAGTTACTTTTATATTACCTGTTTTTCCTACTCCTTGGGCGGAAATGATATTTCGTCTAATACTGCTGTTTCACTGTAGACGTCTTAGTTTTTATCACTAATGTTTGATGAAAAAAATTTACAGAAGTAAAAGTAAGTTGAAATTTTCTTTGCCTTATACGATGGCAGTTTTATTTTACCTATTTTGCTATATGTATATATATCAATTATACATCTGAAATAAAAGCATTACTTGCAAACTAACATGTTCATAGGACATATTTTACACCACTGTCTGCAACCTGGAATAGTTCATATACTAATATACGATCCCAATGAAGGGTACTCACGTGAACAGAATATGAGCCATCTGAAAACAAATAGAAAATAACATTATATATTGAAAAAATAATTAAATAAATAAAAAATATTTACAAAATTTGAATTACTACAGATTTGTTCATTATTTTCATTCTGATTAACAGTATTAAGTTACTTTTATATTACCTGTTTTTCCTACTCCTTGGGCGGAAATGATATTTCGTCTAATACTACTGCTGCTACACTGTAGACGTCTTAGTTTTTATCACTAATGTTTGATGAAAAAAAGTTTACAGAAGTAAAAGTACGTTGAAATTTTTTTGGCCTTATACGATGGCAGTATTATTCGACCTATTTTGCTAAATATATATATATCAATTATACATCTGAAATAAAAGCATTACTTGCAAACTAACATGTTCATAGGACAAATTTTACACCACTGTCTGCAAACTGGAATAATTCATATACTAATTTACGATTCCAATGAAGGGTACTCACGTGAACAGAATATGAGCCATCTGAAAACAAATAGAAAATAACATTATATATTGAAAAATTATTAAATAAATAGAAAATATTTACAAAATTTAAATTACTAGGTATTTGTTCATTATTTTCATTCTGATTAACAGTATTAAGTTACTTTTATATTACCTGTTTTTCCTACTCCTTGGGCGGAAATGATATTTCGTCTAATACTGCTGTTTCACTGTAGACGTCTTAGTTTTTATCACTAATGTTTGATGAAAAAAATTTACAGAAGTAAAAGTAAGTTGAAATTTTCTTTGCCTTATACGATGGCAGTTTTATTTTACCTATTTTGCTATATGTATATATATCAATTATACATCTGAAATAAAAGCATTACATGCAAACTAACATGTTCATAGGACATATTTTACATCACTGACTGCAAACTGGAATAATTCATATACTAATTTACGATCCCAATGAAGGGTACTCACGTGAACAGAATATGAGCCATCTGAAAATAAATAGAAAATAGAATTATATATTGGAACATTAATAAATAATTAGGAAATATTTACAAAATTTGAATTACTACAGATTTGTTCATTATTTTCATTCTGATTAACAGTATTAAGTTACTTTTATATTACCTGTTTTTCTTACTCCTTGGGCGGAAATGAAATTTCGTCTAATACTGCTGTTTCACTGTAGACGTCTTAGTTTTTATCACTAATGTTTGATGAAAAAAATTTACAGAAGTAAAAGTAAGTTGAAATTTTCTTTGCCTTATACGATGGCAGTTTTATTTTACCTATTTTGCTATATGTATATATATCAATTATACATCTGAAATAAAAGCATTACTTGCAAACTAACATGTTCATAGGACATATTTTACACCACTGTCTGCAACCTGGAATAGTTCATATACTAATTTACGATCCCAATGAAGGGTACTCACGTGAACAGAATATGAGCCATCTGAAAACAAATAGAAAATAACATTATATATTGAAAAATTATTAAATAAATAGAAAATATTTACAAAATTTATATTACTAGGTATTTGTTCATTATTTTCATTCTGATTAACAGTATTAAGTTACTTTTATATTACCTGTTTTTCCTACTCCTTGGGCGGAAATGATATTTCGTCTAATACTGCTGCTACACTGTAGACGTCTTAGTTTTTATCACTAATGTTTGATGAAAAAAAGTTTACAGAAGTAAAAGTACGTTGAAATTTTTTTGGCCTTATACGATGGCAGTATTATTCGACCTATTTTGCTAAATATATATATATCAATTATACATCTGAAATAAAAGCATTACTTGCAAACTAACATGTTCATAGGACAAATTTTACACCACTGTCTGCAAACTGGAATAATTCATATACTAATTTACGATTCCAATGAAGGGTACTCACGTGAACAGAATATGAGCCATCTGAAAACAAATAGAAAATAACATTATATATTGAAAAATTATTAAATAAATAGAAAATATTTACAAAATTTAAATTACTAGGTATTTGTTCATTATTTTCATTCTGATTAACAGTATTAAGTTACTTTTATATTACCTGTTTTTCCTACTCCTTGGGCGGAAATGATATTTCGTCTAATACTGCTGTTTCACTGTAGACGTCTTAGTTTTTATCACTAATGTTTGATGAAAAAAATTTACAGAAGTAAAAGTAAGTTGAAATTTTCTTTGCCTTATACGATGGCAGTTTTATTTTACCTATTTTGCTATATGTATATATATCAATTATACATCTGAAATAAAAGCATTACATGCAAACTAACATGTTCATAGGACATATTTTACATCACTGACTGCAAACTGGAATAATTCATATACTAATTTACGATCCCAATGAAGGGTACTCACGTGAACAGAATATGAGCCATCTGAAAACAAATAGAAAAAAGAATTATATATTGGAACATTAATAAATAATTAGGAAATATTTACAAAATTTGAATTACTACAGATTTGTTCATTATTTTCATTCTGATTAACAGTATTAAGTTACTTTTATATTACCTGTTTTTCCTACTCCTTGGGCGGAAATGATATTTCGTCTAATACTGCTGTTTCACTGTAGACGTCTTAGTTTTTATCACTAATGTTTGATGAAAAAAATTTACAGAAGTAAAAGTAAGTTGAAATTTTCTTTGCCTTATACGATGGCAGTTTTATTTTACCTATTTTGCTATATGTATATATATCAATTATACATCTGAAATAAAAGCATTACTTGCAAACTAACATGTTCATAGGACATATTTTACACCACTGTCTGCAACCTGGAATAGTTCATATACTAATTTACGATCCCAATGAAGGGTACTCACGTGAACAGAATATGAGCCATCTGAAAACAAATAGAAAATAACATTATATATTGAAAAATTATTAAATAAATAGAAAATATTTACAAAATTAAAATTACTAGGTATTTGTTCATTATTTTCATTCTGATTAACAGTATTAAGTTACTTTTATATTACCTGTTTTTCCTACTCCTTGGGCGGAAATGATATTTCGTCTAATACTGCTGTTTCACTGTAGACCTCTTAGTTTTTATCACTAATGTTTGATGAAAAAAATTTACAGAAGTAAAAGTAAGTTGAAATTTTTTTGGCCTTATACGATGGCAGTATTATTCGACCTATTTTGCTAAATATGTATATATATCAATTATACATTGAAATAAAAGCATTACTTGCAAACTAACATGTTCATAGGACATATTTTACACCACTGTCTGCAAACTGGAATAATTCATATACTAATTTACGATCCCAATGAAAGGTACTCACGTGAACAGAATATGAGCCATCTGAAAACAAATAGAAAATAGAATTATATATTGGAAAATTAATAAATAATTAGGAAATATTTACAAAATTTAAATTACTAGGTATTTGTTCATTATTTTCATTCTGATTAACAGTATTAAGTTACTTTTACATTACCTGTTTTTCCTACTCCTTGGGCGGAAATGATATTTCGTCTAATACTGCTGTTTCACTGTAGACGTCTTAGTTTTTATCACTAATGTTTGATGAAAAAAATTTACAGAAGTAAAAGTAATATGAAATTTTCTTTGCCTTATACGATGGCAGTTTTATTTTACCTATTTTGCTATATGTATATATATCAATTATACATCTGAAATAAAAGCATTACTTGCAAACTAACATGTTCATAGGACATATTTTACACCACTGTCTGCAACCTGGAATAGTTCATATACTAATTTACGATCCCAATGAAGGGTACTCACGTGAACAGAATATGAGCCATCTGAAAACAAATAGAAAATAACATTATATATTGAAAAATTATTAAATAAATAGAAAATATTTACAAAATTTAAATTACTAGGTATTTGTTCATTATTTTCATTCTGATTAACAGTATTTAGTTACTTTTATATTACCTGCTTTTCCTACTCCTTGGGCGGAAATGATATTTCGTCTAATACTGCTGCTTCACTGTAGACGTCTTAGTTTTTATCACTAATGTTTGATGAAAAAAGTTTACGGAAGTAAAAGTACGTCAAAATTTTGTTTGCCTTATACGATGGCAGTATTATTCGACCTATTTTGCTATATGTATATATATATATATCAATTATGCATCTGAAATAAAAGCATTACTTGCAAACTAACATGTTCATAGGACATATTTTACACCACTGTCTGCAAACTGGAATAATTCATATACTGATATACGATCCCAATGAAGGGTACTCACGTGAACAGAATATGAGCCATCTGAAAACAAATAGAAAATAACATTATATATTGAAAAATTATTAAATAATTAGGAAATATTTACAAAATTTAAATTACTAGGTATTTGTTCATTATTTTCATTCTGATTAACAGTATTAAGTTACTTTTATATTACCTGTTGTTCCTACTCCTTGGGCGGAAATGATATTTCGTCTAATACTGCTGTTTCACTGTAGACGTCTTAGTTTTTATCACTAATGTTTGATGAAAAAAATTTACAGAAGTAAAAGTAAGTTGAAATTTTCTTTGCCTTATACGATGGCAGTTTTATTTTACCTATTTTGCTATATGTATATATATCAATTATACATCTGAAATAAAAGCATTACATGCAAACTAACATGTTCATAGGACATATTTTACACCACTGTCTGCAACCTGGTATAATTCATACACTAATTTACGATCCCAATGAAGGGTACTCACGTGAACAGAATATGAGCCATCTGAAAACAAATAGAAAATAGAATTATATATTGGAACATTAATAAATAATTAGGAAATATTTACAAAATTTGAATTACTACAGATTTGTTCATTATTTTCATTCTGATTAACAGTATTAAGTTACTTTTATATTACCTGTTGTTCCTACTCCTTGGGCGGAAATGATATTTCGTCTATTACTGCTGTTTCACTGTAGACGTCTTAGTTTTTATCACTAATGTTTGATGAAAAAAATTTACAGAAGTAAAAGTAAGTTGAAATTTTCTTTGCCTTATACGATGGCAGTTTTATTTTACCTATTTTGCTATATGTATATATATAAATTATACATCTGAAATAAAAGCATTACATGCAAACTAACATGTTCATAGGACATATTTTACATCACTGACTGCAAACTGGAATAATTCATATACTAATTTACGATCCCAATGAAGGGTACTCACGTGAACAGAATATGAGCCATCTGAAAACAAATAGAAAATAGAATTATATATTGGAATATTAATAAATAATTAGGAAATATTTACAAAATTTGAATTACTACAGATTTGTTCATTATTTTCATTCTGATTAACAGTATTAAGTTACTTTTATATTACCTGTTTTTCCTACTCCTTGGGCGGAAATGATATTTCGTCTAATACTGCTGCTACACTGTAGACGTCTTAGTTTTTATCACTAATGTTTGATGAAAAAAATTTACAGAAGTAAAAGTACGTTGAAATTTTTTTGGGCTTATACGATGGCAGTATTATTCGACCTATTTTGCTAAATATATATATATCAATTATACATCTGAAATAAAAGCATTACTTACAAACTAACATGTTCATAGGACATATTTTACATCACTGTCTGCAAACTGGAATAATTCATATACTAATTTACGATCCCAATGAAGGGTACTCACGTGAACAGAATATGAGCCATCTGAAAACAAATAGAAAATAGAATTATATATTGGAACATTAATAAATAATTAGGAAATATTTACAAAATTTAAATTACTAGGTATTTGTTCATTATTTTCATTCTGATTAACAGTATTAAGTTACTTTTATATTACCTGTTTTTCCTACTCCTTGGGCGGAAATGATATTTCGTCTAATACTACTGCTGCTACACTGTAGACGTCTTAGTTTTTATCACTAATGTTTGATGAAAAAAGTTTACAGAAGTAAAAGTACGTTGAAATTTTTTTGGCCTTATACGATGGCAGTATTATTCGACCTATTTTGCTAAATATATATATGTCAGTTATACATCTGAAATAAAAGCATTACTTGCAAACTAACATGTTCATAGGACAAATTTTACACCACTGTCTGCAAACTGGAATAATTCATATACTAATTTACGATTCCAATGAAGGGTACTCACGTGAACAGAATATGAGCCATCTGAAAACAAATAGAAAATAACATTATATATTGAAAAATTATTAAATAAATAGAAAATATTTACAAAATTTAAATTACTAGGTATTTGTTCATTATTTTCATTCTGATTAACAGTATTAAGTTACTTTTATATTACCTGTTTTTCCTACTCCTTGGGCGGAAATGATATTTCGTCTAATACTGCTGTTTCACTGTAGACGTCTTAGTTTTTATCACTAATGTTTGATGAAAAAAATTTACAGAAGTAAAAGTAAGTTGAAATTTTCTTTGCCTTATACGATGGCAGTTTTATTTTACCTATTTTGCTATATGTATATATATCAATTATACATCTGAAATAAAAGCATTACATGCAAACTAACATGTTCATAGGACATATTTTACATCACTGACTGCAAACTGGAATAATTCATATACTAATTTACGATCCCAATGAAGGGTACTCACGTGAACAGAATATGAGCCATCTGAAAATAAATAGAAAATAGAATTATATATTGGAACATTAATAAATAATTAGGAAATATTTACAAAATTTGAATTACTACAGATTTGTTCATTATTTTCATTCTGATTAACAGTATTAAGTTACTTTTATATTACCTGTTTTTCTTACTCCTTGGGCGGAAATGAAATTTCGTCTAATACTGCTGTTTCACTGTAGACGTCTTAGTTTTTATCACTAATGTTTGATGAAAAAAATTTACAGAAGTAAAAGTAAGTTGAAATTTTCTCTGCCTTATACGATGGCAGTTTTATTTTACCTATTTTGCTATATGTATATATATCAATTATACATCTGAAATAAAAGCATTACTTGCAAACTAACATGTTCATAGGACATATTTTACACCACTGTCTGCAACCTGGAATAGTTCATATACTAATTTACGATCCCAATGAAGGGTACTCACGTGAACAGAATATGAGCCATCTGAAAACGAATAGAAAATAACATTATATATTGAAAAATTGTTAAATAAATAGAAAATATTTACAAAATTTATATTACTAGGTATTTGTTCATTATTTTCATTCTGATTAACAGTATTAAGTTACTTTTATATTACCTGTTTTTCCTACTCCTTGGGCGGAAATGATATTTCGTCTAATACTGCTGTTTCACTGTAGACGTCTTAGTTTTTATCACTAATGTTTGATGAAAAAAATTTACAGAAGTAAAAGTAAGTTGAAATTTTCTTTGCCTTATACGATGGCAGTTTTATTTTACCTATTTTGCTATATGTATATATATCAATTATACATCTGAAATAAAAGCATTACATGCAAACTAACATGTTCATAGGACATATTTTACACCACTGTCTGCAACCTGGTATAATTCATATACTAATTTACGATCCCAATGAAGGGTACTCACGTGAACAGAATATGAGCCATCTGAAAACAAATAGAAAATAGAATTATATATTGGAACATTAATAAATAATTAGGAAATATTTACAAAATTTGAATTACTACAGATTTGTTCATTATTTTCATTCTGATTAACAGTATTAAGTTACTTTTATATTACCTGTTTTTCCTACTCCTTGGGCGGAAATGATATTTCGTCTAATACTGCTGTTTCACTGTAGACGTCTTAGTTTTTATCACTAATGTTTGATGAAAAAAATTTACAGAAGTAAAAGTAATTTGAAATTTTCTTTGCCTTATACGATGGCAGTTTTATTTTACCTATTTTGCTATATGTATATATATCAATTATACATCTGAAATAAAAGCATTACTTGCAAACTAACATGTTCATAGGACATATTTTACACCACTGTCTGCAACCTGGAATAGTTCATATACTAATTTACGATCCCAATGAAGGGTACTCACGTGAACAGAATATGAGCCATCTGAAAACAAATAGAAAATAACATTATATATTGAAAAATTATTAAATAAATAGAAAATATTTACAAAATTTAAATTACTAGGTATTTGTTCATTATTTTCATTCTGATTAACAGTATTTAGTTACTTTTATATTACCTGCTTTTCCTACTCCTTGGGCGGAAATGATATTTCGTCTAATACTGCTGCTTCACTGTAGACGTCTTAGTTTTTATCACTAATGTTTGATGAAAAAAGTTTACGGAAGTAAAAGTACGTCAAAATTTTGTTTGCCTTATACGATGGCAGTATTATTCGACCTATTTTGCTATATGTATATATATATATCAATTATGCATCTGAAATAAAAGCATTACTTGCAAACTAACATGTTCATAGGACATATTTTACACCACTGTCTGCAAACTGGAATAATTCATATACTGATATACGATCCCAATGAAGGGTACTCACGTGAACAGAATATGAGCCATCTGAAAACAAATAGAAAATAACATTATATATTGAAAAATTATTAAATAATTAGGAAATATTTACAAAATTTAAATTACTAGGTATTTGTTCATTATTTTCATTCTGATTAACAGTATTAAGTTACTTTTATATTACCTGTTGTTCCTACTCCTTGGGCGGAAATGATATTTCGTCTAATACTGCTGTTTCACTGTAGACGTCTTAGTTTTTATCACTAATGTTTGATGAAAAAAATTTACAGAAGTAAAAGTAAGTTGAAATTTTCTTTGCCTTATACGATGGCAGTTTTATTTTACCTATTTTGCTATATGTATATATATCAATTATACATCTGAAATAAAAGCATTACATGCAAACTAACATGTTCATAGGACATATTTTACACCACTGTCTGCAACCTGGTATAATTCATATACTAATTTACGATCCCAATGAAGGGTACTCACGTGAACAGAATATGAGCCATCTGAAAACAAATAGAAAATAGAATTATATATTGGAACATTAATAAATAATTAGGAAATATTTACAAAATTTGAATTACTACAGATTTGTTCATTATTTTCATTCTGATTAACAGTATTAAGTTACTTTTATATTACCTGTTTTTCCTACTCCTTGGGCGGAAATGATATTTCGTCTAATACTGCTGTTTCACTGTAGACGTCTTAGTTTTTATCACTAATGTTTGATGAAAAAAATTTACAGAAGTAAAAGTAATTTGAAATTTTCTTTGCCTTATACGATGGCAGTTTTATTTTACCTATTTTGCTATATGTATATATATCAATTATACATCTGAAATAAAAGCATTACTTGCAAACTAACATGTTCATAGGACATATTTTACACCACTGTCTGCAACCTGGAATAGTTCATATACTAATTTACGATCCCAATGAAGGGTACTCACGTGAACAGAATATGAGCCATCTGAAAACAAATAGAAAATAACATTATATATTGAAAAATTATTAAATAAATAGAAAATATTTACAAAATTTAAATTACTAGGTATTTGTTCATTATTTTCATTCTGATTAACAGTATTTAGTTACTTTTATATTACCTGCTTTTCCTACTCCTTGGGCGGAAATGATATTTCGTCTAATACTGCTGCTTCACTGTAGACGTCTTAGTTTTTATCACTAATGTTTGATGAAAAAAGTTTACGGAAGTAAAAGTACGTCAAAATTTTGTTTGCCTTATACGATGGCAGTATTATTCGACCTATTTTGCTATATGTATATATATATATCAATTATGCATCTGAAATAAAAGCATTACTTGCAAACTAACATGTTCATAGGACATATTTTACACCACTGTCTGCAAACTGGAATAATTCATATACTGATATACGATCCCAATGAAGGGTACTCACGTGAACAGAATATGAGCCATCTGAAAACAAATAGAAAATAACATTATATATTGAAAAATTATTAAATAATTAGGAAATATTTACAAAATTTAAATTACTAGGTATTTGTTCATTATTTTCATTCTGATTAACAGTATTAAGTTACTTTTATATTACCTGTTGTTCCTACTCCTTGGGCGGAAATGATATTTCGTCTAATACTGCTGTTTCACTGTAGACGTCTTAGTTTTTATCACTAATGTTTGATGAAAAAAATTTACAGAAGTAAAAGTAAGTTGAAATTTTCTTTGCCTTATACGATGGCAGTTTTATTTTACCTATTTTGCTATATGTATATATATCAATTATACATCTGAAATAAAAGCATTACATGCAAACTAACATGTTCATAGGACATATTTTACACCACTGTCTGCAACCTGGTATAATTCATATACTAATTTACGATCCCAATGAAGGGTACTCACGTGAACAGAATATGAGCCATCTGAAAACAAATAGAAAATAGAATTATATATTGGAACATTAATAAATAATTAGGAAATATTTACAAAATTTGAATTACTACAGATTTGTTCATTATTTTCATTCTGATTAACAGTATTAAGTTACTTTTATATTACCTGTTTTTCCTACTCCTTGGGCGGAAATGATATTTCGTCTAATTCTGCTGTTTCACTGTAGACGTCTTAGTTTTTATCACTAATGTTTGATGAAAAAAATTTACAGAAGTAAAAGTAATTTGAAATTTTCTTTGCCTTATACGATGGCAGTTTTATTTTACCTATTTTGCTATATGTATATATATCAATTATACATCTGAAATAAAAGCATTACTTGCAAACTAACATGTTCATAGGACATATTTTACACTACTGTCTGCAACCTGGAATAGTTCATATACTAATTTACGATCCCAATGAAGGGTACTCACGTGAACAGAATATGAGCCATCTGAAAACAAATAGAAAATAACATTATATATTGAAAAATTATTAAATAAATAGAAAATATTTACAAAATTTAAATTACTAGGTATTTGTTCATTATTTTCATTCTGATTAACAGTATTAAGTTACTTTTATATTACCTGTTGTTCCTACTCCTTGGGCGGAAATGATATTTCGTCTATTACTGCTGTTTCACTGTAGACGTCTTAGTTTTTATCACTAATGTTTGATGAAAAAAATTTACAGAAGTAAAAGTAAGTTGAAATTTTCTTTGCCTTATACGATGGCAGTTTTATTTTACCTATTTTGCTATATGTATATATATAAATTATACATCTGAAATAAAAGCATTACATGCAAACTAACATGTTCATAGGACATATTTTACATCACTGACTGCAAACTGGAATAATTCATATACTAATTTACGATCCCAATGAAGGGTACTCACGTGAACAGAATATGAGCCATCTGAAAACAAATGGAAAATAGAATTATATATTGGAATATTAATAAATAATTAGGAAATATTTACAAAATTTGAATTACTACAGATTTGTTCATTATTTTCATTCTGATTAACAGTATTAAGTTACTTTTATATTACCTGTTTTTCCTACTCCTTGGGCGGAAATGATATTTCGTCTAATACTGCTGCTACACTGTAGACGTCTTAGTTTTTATCACTAATGTTTGATGAAAAAAATTTACAGAAGTAAAAGTACGTTGAAATTTTTTTGGCCTTATACGATGGCAGTATTATTCGACCTATTTTGCTAAATATATATATATCAATTATACATCTGAAATAAAAGCATTACTTACAAACTAACATGTTCATAGGACATATTTTACATCACTGTCTGCAAACTGGAATAATTCATATACTAATTTACGATCCCAATGAAGGGTACTCACGTGAACAGAATATGAGCCATCTGAAAACAAATAGAAAATAGAATTATATATTGGAACATTAATAAATAATTAGGAAATATTTACAAAATTTAAATTACTAGGTATTTGTTCATTATTTTCATTCTGATTAACAGTATTAAGTTACTTTTATATTACCTGTTTTTCCTACTCCTTGGGCGGAAATGATATTTCGTCTAATACTGCTGCTACACTGTAGACGTCTTAGTTTTTATCACTAATGTTTGATGAAAAAAAGTTTACAGAAGTAAAAGTACGTTGAAATTTTTTTGGCCTTATACGATGGCAGTATTATTCGACCTATTTTTCTAAATATATATATATATCAATTATAAATCTGAAATAAAAGCATTACTTGCAAACTAACATGTTCATAGGACAAATTTTACACCACTGTCTGCAAACTGGAATAATTCATATACTAATTTACGATTCCAATGAAGGGTACTCACGTGAACAGAATATGAGCCATCTGAAAACAAATAGAAAATAACATTATATATTGAAAAATTATTAAATAAATAGAAAATATTTACAAAATTTAAATTACTAGGTATTTGTTCATTATTTTAATTCTGATTAACAGTATTAAGTTACTTTTATATTACCTGTTTTTCCTACTCCTTGGGCGGAAATGATATTTCGTCTAATACTGCTGTTTCACTGTAGACGTCTTAGTTTTTATCACTAATGTTTGATGAAAAAAATTTACAGAAGTAAAAGTAAGTTGAAATTTTCTTTGCCTTATACGATGGCAGTTTTATTTTACCTATTTTGCTATATGTATATATATCAATTATACATCTGAAATAAAAGCATTACTTGCAAACTAACATGTTCATAGGACATATTTTACACTACTGTCTGCAACCTGGAATAGTTCATATACTAATTTACGATCCCAATGAAGGGTACTCACGTGAACAGAATATGAGCCATCTGAAAACAAATAGAAAATAACATTATATATTGAAAAATTATTAAATAAATAGAAAATATTTACAAAATTTAAATTACTAGGTATTTGTTCATTATTTTCATTCTGATTAACAGTATTAAGTTACTTTTATATTACCTGTTGTTCCTACTCCTTGGGCGGAAATGATATTTCGTCTATTACTGCTGTTTCACTGTAGACGTCTTAGTTTTTATCACTAATGTTTGATGAAAAAAATTTACAGAAGTAAAAGTAAGTTGAAATTTTCTTTGCCTTATACGATGGCAGTTTTATTTTACCTATTTTGCTATATGTATATATATAAATTATACATCTGAAATAAAAGCATTACATGCAAACTAACATGTTCATAGGACATATTTTACATCACTGACTGCAAACTGGAATAATTCATATACTAATTTACGATCCCAATGAAGGGTACTCACGTGAACAGAATATGAGCCATCTGAAAACAAATGGAAAATAGAATTATATATTGGAATATTAATAAATAATTAGGAAATATTTACAAAATTTGAATTACTACAGATTTGTTCATTATTTTCATTCTGATTAACAGTATTAAGTTACTTTTATATTACCTGTTTTTCCTACTCCTTGGGCGGAAATGATATTTCGTCTAATACTGCTGCTACACTGTAGACGTCTTAGTTTTTATCACTAATGTTTGATGAAAAAAATTTACAGAAGTAAAAGTACGTTGAAATTTTTTTGGCCTTATACGATGGCAGTATTATTCGACCTATTTTGCTAAATATATATATATCAATTATACATCTGAAATAAAAGCATTACTTACAAACTAACATGTTCATAGGACATATTTTACATCACTGTCTGCAAACTGGAATAATTCATATACTAATTTACGATCCCAATGAAGGGTACTCACGTGAACAGAATATGAGCCATCTGAAAACAAATAGAAAATAGAATTATATATTGGAACATTAATAAATAATTAGGAAATATTTACAAAATTTAAATTACTAGGTATTTGTTCATTATTTTCATTCTGATTAACAGTATTAAGTTACTTTTATATTACCTGTTTTTCCTACTCCTTGGGCGGAAATGATATTTCGTCTAATACTGCTGCTACACTGTAGACGTCTTAGTTTTTATCACTAATGTTTGATGAAAAAAAGTTTACAGAAGTAAAAGTACGTTGAAATTTTTTTGGCCTTATACGATGGCAGTATTATTCGACCTATTTTTCTAAATATATATATATATCAATTATAAATCTGAAATAAAAGCATTACTTGCAAACTAACATGTTCATAGGACAAATTTTACACCACTGTCTGCAAACTGGAATAATTCATATACTAATTTACGATTCCAATGAAGGGTACTCACGTGAACAGAATATGAGCCATCTGAAAACAAATAGAAAATAACATTATATATTGAAAAATTATTAAATAAATAGAAAATATTTACAAAATTTAAATTACTAGGTATTTGTTCATTATTTTAATTCTGATTAACAGTATTAAGTTACTTTTATATTACCTGTTTTTCCTACTCCTTGGGCGGAAATGATATTTCGTCTAATACTGCTGTTTCACTGTAGACGTCTTAGTTTTTATCACTAATGTTTGATGAAAAAAATTTACAGAAGTAAAAGTAAGTTGAAATTTTCTTTGCCTTATACGATGGCAGTTTTATTTTACCTATTTTGCTATATGTATATATATCAATTATACATCTGAAATAAAAGCATTACTTGCAAACTAACATGTTCATAGGACATATTTTACACCACTGTCTGCAACCTGGAATAGTTCATATACTAATATACGATCCCAATGAAGGGTACTCACGTGAACAGAATATGAGCCATCTGAAAACAAATAGAAAATAACATTATATATTGAAAAAATAATTAAATAAATAAAAAATATTTACAAAATTTGAATTACTACAGATTTGTTCATTATTTTCATTCTGATTAACAGTATTAAGTTACTTTTATATTACCTGTTTTTCCTACTCCTTGGGCGGAAATGATATTTCGTCTAATACTACTGCTGCTACACTGTAGACGTCTTAGTTTTTATCACTAATGTTTGATGAAAAAAAGTTTACAGAAGTAAAAGTACGTTGAAATTTTTTTGGCCTTATACGATGGCAGTATTATTCGACCTATTTTGCTAAATATATATATATCAATTATACATCTGAAATAAAAGCATTACTTGCAAACTAACATGTTCATAGGACAAATTTTACACCACTGTCTGCAAACTGGAATAATTCATA
This sequence comes from Caprella mutica, assembly GCA_947561585.1. Taxonomy (NCBI): domain Eukaryota; kingdom Metazoa; phylum Arthropoda; class Malacostraca; order Amphipoda; family Caprellidae; genus Caprella; species Caprella mutica. The sequence goes on from CANNZV010000798.1 coordinate 384,176, forward strand.
TACTAATTTACGATTCCAATGAAGGGTACTCACGTGAACAGAATATGAGCCATCTGAAAACAAATAGAAAATAACATTATATATTGAAAAATTATTAAATAAATAGAAAATATTTACAAAATTTAAATTACTAGGTATTTGTTCATTATTTTCATTCTGATTAACAGTATTAAGTTACTTTTATATTACCTGTTTTTCCTACTCCTTGGGCGGAAATGATATTTCGTCTAATACTGCTGTTTCACTGTAGACGTCTTAGTTTTTATCACTAATGTTTGATGAAAAAAATTTACAGAAGTAAAAGTAAGTTGAAATTTTCTTTGCCTTATACGATGGCAGTTTTATTTTACCTATTTTGCTATATGTATATATATCAATTATACATCTGAAATAAAAGCATTACATGCAAACTAACATGTTCATAGGACATATTTTACATCACTGACTGCAAACTGGAATAATTCATATACTAATTTACGATCCCAATGAAGGGTACTCACGTGAACAGAATATGAGCCATCTGAAAATAAATAGAAAATAGAATTATATATTGGAACATTAATAAATAATTAGGAAATATTTACAAAATTTGAATTACTACAGATTTGTTCATTATTTTCATTCTGATTAACAGTATTAAGTTACTTTTATATTACCTGTTTTTCTTACTCCTTGGGCGGAAATGAAATTTCGTCTAATACTGCTGTTTCACTGTAGACGTCTTAGTTTTTATCACTAATGTTTGATGAAAAAAATTTACAGAAGTAAAAGTAAGTTGAAATTTTCTTTGCCTTATACGATGGCAGTTTTATTTTACCTATTTTGCTATATGTATATATATCAATTATACATCTGAAATAAAAGCATTACTTGCAAACTAACATGTTCATAGGACATATTTTACACCACTGTCTGCAACCTGGAATAGTTCATATACTAATTTACGATCCCAATGAAGGGTACTCACGTGAACAGAATATGAGCCATCTGAAAACAAATAGAAAATAACATTATATATTGAAAAATTATTAAATAAATAGAAAATATTTACAAAATTTATATTACTAGGTATTTGTTCATTATTTTCATTCTGATTAACAGTATTAAGTTACTTTTATATTACCTGTTTTTCCTACTCCTTGGGCGGAAATGATATTTCGTCTAATACTGCTGCTACACTGTAGACGTCTTAGTTTTTATCACTAATGTTTGATGAAAAAAAGTTTACAGAAGTAAAAGTACATTGAAATTTTTTTGGCCTTATACGATGGCAGTATTATTCGACCTATTTTGCTAAATATATATATATCAATTATACATCTGAAATAAAAGCATTACTTGCAAACTAACATGTTCATAGGACAAATTTTACACCACTGTCTGCAAACTGGAATAATTCATATACTAATTTACGATTCCAATGAAGGGTACTCACGTGAACAGAATATGAGCCATCTGAAAACAAATAGAAAATAACATTATATATTGAAAAATTATTAAATAAATAGAAAATATTTACAAAATTTAAATTACTAGGTATTTGTTCATTATTTTCATTCTGATTAACAGTATTAAGTTACTTTTATATTACCTGTTTTTCCTACTCCTTGGGCGGAAATGATATTTCGTCTAATACTGCTGTTTCACTGTAGACGTCTTAGTTTTTATCACTAATGTTTGATGAAAAAAATTTACAGAAGTAAAAGTAAGTTGAAATTTTCTTTGCCTTATACGATGGCAGTTTTATTTTACCTATTTTGCTATATGTATATATATCAATTATACATCTGAAATAAAAGCATTACATGCAAACTAACATGTTCATAGGACATATTTTACATCACTGACTGCAAACTGGAATAATTCATATACTAATTTACGATCCCAATGAAGGGTACTCACGTGAACAGAATATGAGCCATCTGAAAACAAATAGAAAAAAGAATTATATATTGGAACATTAATAAATAATTAGGAAATATTTACAAAATTTGAATTACTACAGATTTGTTCATTATTTTCATTCTGATTAACAGTATTAAGTTACTTTTATATTACCTGTTTTTCCTACTCCTTGGGCGGAAATGATATTTCGTCTAATACTGCTGTTTCACTGTAGACGTCTTAGTTTTTATCACTAATGTTTGATGAAAAAAATTTACAGAAGTAAAAGTAAGTTGAAATTTTCTTTGCCTTATACGATGGCAGTTTTATTTTACCTATTTTGCTATATGTATATATATCAATTATACATCTGAAATAAAAGCATTACATGCAAACTAACATGTTCATAGGACATATTTTACACCACTGTCTGCAACCTGGAATAGTTCATATACTAATTTACGATCCCAATGAAGGGTACTCACGTGAACAGAATATGAGCCATCTGAAAACAAATAGAAAATAACATTATATATTGAAAAATTATTAAATAAATAGAAAATATTTACAAAATTAAAATTACTAGGTATTTGTTCATTATTTTCATTCTGATTAACAGTATTAAGTTACTTTTATATTACCTGTTTTTCCTACTCCTTGGGCGGAAATGATATTTCGTCTAATACTGCTGTTTCACTGTAGACCTCTTAGTTTTTATCACTAATGTTTGATGAAAAAAATTTACAGAAGTAAAAGTAAGTTGAAATTTTTTTGGCCTTATACGATGGCAGTATTATTCGACCTATTTTGCTAAATATGTATATATATCAATTATACATTGAAATAAAAGCATTACTTGCAAACTAACATGTTCATAGGACATATTTTACACCACTGTCTGCAAACTGGAATAATTCATATACTAATTTACGATCCCAATGAAAGGTACTCACGTGAACAGAATATGAGCCATCTGAAAACAAATAGAAAATAGAATTATATATTGGAAAATTAATAAATAATTAGGAAATATTTACAAAATTTAAATTACTAGGTATTTGTTCATTATTTTCATTCTGATTAACAGTATTAAGTTACTTTTACATTACCTGTTTTTCCTACTCCTTGGGCGGAAATGATATTTCGTCTAATACTGCTGTTTCACTGTAGACGTCTTAGTTTTTATCACTAATGTTTGATGAAAAAAATTTACAGAAGTAAAAGTAATATGAAATTTTCTTTGCCTTATACGATGGCAGTTTTATTTTACCTATTTTGCTATATGTATATATATCAATTATACATCTGAAATAAAAGCATTACTTGCAAACTAACATGTTCATAGGACATATTTTACACCACTGTCTGCAACCTGGAATAGTTCATATACTAATTTACGATCCCAATGAAGGGTACTCACGTGAACAGAATATGAGCCATCTGAAAACAAATAGAAAATAACATTATATATTGAAAAATTATTAAATAAATAGAAAATATTTACAAAATTTAAATTACTAGGTATTTGTTCATTATTTTCATTCTGATTAACAGTATTTAGTTACTTTTATATTACCTGCTTTTCCTACTCCTTGGGCGGAAATGATATTTCGTCTAATACTGCTGCTTCACTGTAGACGTCTTAGTTTTTATCACTAATGTTTGATGAAAAAAGTTTACGGAAGTAAAAGTACGTCAAAATTTTGTTTGCCTTATACGATGGCAGTATTATTCGACCTATTTTGCTATATGTATATATATATATATATCAATTATGCATCTGAAATAAAAGCATTACTTGCAAACTAACATGTTCATAGGACATATTTTACACCACTGTCTGCAAACTGGAATAATTCATATACTGATATACGATCCCAATGAAGGGTACTCACGTGAACAGAATATGAGCCATCTGAAAACAAATAGAAAATAACATTATATATTGAAAAATTATTAAATAATTAGGAAATATTTACAAAATTTAAATTACTAGGTATTTGTTCATTATTTTCATTCTGATTAACAGTATTAAGTTACTTTTATATTACCTGTTGTTCCTACTCCTTGGGCGGAAATGATATTTCGTCTAATACTGCTGTTTCACTGTAGACGTCTTAGTTTTTATCACTAATGTTTGATGAAAAAAATTTACAGAAGTAAAAGTAAGTTGAAATTTTCTTTGCCTTATACGATGGCAGTTTTATTTTACCTATTTTGCTATATGTATATATATCAATTATACATCTGAAATAAAAGCATTACATGCAAACTAACATGTTCATAGGACATATTTTACACCACTGTCTGCAACCTGGTATAATTCATACACTAATTTACGATCCCAATGAAGGGTACTCACGTGAACAGAATATGAGCCATCTGAAAACAAATAGAAAATAGAATTATATATTGGAACATTAATAAATAATTAGGAAATATTTACAAAATTTGAATTACTACAGATTTGTTCATTATTTTCATTCTGATTAACAGTATTAAGTTACTTTTATATTACCTGTTGTTCCTACTCCTTGGGCGGAAATGATATTTCGTCTATTACTGCTGTTTCACTGTAGACGTCTTAGTTTTTATCACTAATGTTTGATGAAAAAAATTTACAGAAGTAAAAGTAAGTTGAAATTTTCTTTGCCTTATACGATGGCAGTTTTATTTTACCTATTTTGCTATATGTATATATATAAATTATACATCTGAAATAAAAGCATTACATGCAAACTAACATGTTCATAGGACATATTTTACATCACTGACTGCAAACTGGAATAATTCATATACTAATTTACGATCCCAATGAAGGGTACTCACGTGAACAGAATATGAGCCATCTGAAAACAAATAGAAAATAGAATTATATATTGGAATATTAATAAATAATTAGGAAATATTTACAAAATTTGAATTACTACAGATTTGTTCATTATTTTCATTCTGATTAACAGTATTAAGTTACTTTTATATTACCTGTTTTTCCTACTCCTTGGGCGGAAATGATATTTCGTCTAATACTACTGCTGCTACACTGTAGACGTCTTAGTTTTTATCACTAATGTTTGATGAAAAAAGTTTACAGAAGTAAAAGTACGTTGAAATTTTTTTGGCCTTATACGATGGCAGTATTATTCGACCTATTTTGCTAAATATATATATATCAGTTATACATCTGAAATAAAAGCATTACTTGCAAACTAACATGTTCATAGGACAAATTTTACACCACTGTCTGCAAACTGGAATAATTCATATACTAATTTACGATTCCAATGAAGGGTACTCACGTGAACAGAATATGAGCCATCTGAAAACAAATAGAAAATAACATTATATATTGAAAAATTATTAAATAAATAGAAAATATTTACAAAATTTAAATTACTAGGTATTTGTTCATTATTTTCATTCTGATTAACAGTATTAAGTTACTTTTATATTACCTGTTTTTCCTACTCCTTGGGCGGAAATGATATTTCGTCTAATACTGCTGTTTCACTGTAGACGTCTTAGTTTTTATCACTAATGTTTGATGAAAAAAATTTACAGAAGTAAAAGTAAGTTGAAATTTTCTTTGCCTTATACGATGGCAGTTTTATTTTACCTATTTTGCTATATGTATATATATCAATTATACATCTGAAATAAAAGCATTACATGCAAACTAACATGTTCATAGGACATATTTTACATCACTGACTGCAAACTGGAATAATTCATATACTAATTTACGATCCCAATGAAGGGTACTCACGTGAACAGAATATGAGCCATCTGAAAATAAATAGAAAATAGAATTATATATTGGAACATTAATAAATAATTAGGAAATATTTACAAAATTTGAATTACTACAGATTTGTTCATTATTTTCATTCTGATTAACAGTATTAAGTTACTTTTATATTACCTGTTTTTCTTACTCCTTGGGCGGAAATGAAATTTCGTCTAATACTGCTGTTTCACTGTAGACGTCTTAGTTTTTATCACTAATGTTTGATGAAAAAAATTTACAGAAGTAAAAGTAAGTTGAAATTTTCTCTGCCTTATACGATGGCAGTTTTATTTTACCTATTTTGCTATATGTATATATATCAATTATACATCTGAAATAAAAGCATTACTTGCAAACTAACATGTTCATAGGACATATTTTACACCACTGTCTGCAACCTGGAATAGTTCATATACTAATTTACGATCCCAATGAAGGGTACTCACGTGAACAGAATATGAGCCATCTGAAAACAAATAGAAAATAACATTATATATTGAAAAATTGTTAAATAAATAGAAAATATTTACAAAATTTATATTACTAGGTATTTGTTCATTATTTTCATTCTGATTAACAGTATTAAGTTACTTTTATATTACCTGTTTTTCCTACTCCTTGGGCGGAAATGATATTTCGTCTAATACTGCTGTTTCACTGTAGACGTCTTAGTTTTTATCACTAATGTTTGATGAAAAAAATTTACAGAAGTAAAAGTAAGTTGAAATTTTCTTTGCCTTATACGATGGCAGTTTTATTTTACCTATTTTGCTATATGTATATATATCAATTATACATCTGAAATAAAAGCATTACATGCAAACTAACATGTTCATAGGACATATTTTACATCACTGACTGCAAACTGGAATAATTCATATACTAATTTACGATCCCAATGAAGGGTACTCACGTGAACAGAATATGAGCCATCTGAAAATAAATAGAAAATAGAATTATATATTGGAACATTAATAAATAATTAGGAAATATTTACAAAATTTGAATTACTACAGATTTGTTCATTATTTTCATTCTGATTAACAGTATTAAGTTACTTTTATATTACCTGTTTTTCCTACTCCTTGGGCGGAAATGATATTTCGTCTAATACTGCTGTTTCACTGTAGACGTCTTAGTTTTTATCACTAATGTTTGATGAAAAAAATTTACAGAAGTAAAAGTAAGTTGAAATTTTCTTTGCCTTATACGATGGCAGTTTTATTTTACCTATTTTGCTATATGTATATATATCAATTATACATCTGAAATAAAAGCATTACTTGCAAACTAACATGTTCATAGGACATATTTTACACCACTGTCTGCAACCTGGAATAGTTCATATACTAATTTACGATCCCAATGAAGGGTACTCACGTGAACAAAATATGAGCCATCTGAAAACAAATAGAAAATAACATTATATATTGAAAAAATAATTAAATAAATAAAAAATATTTACAAAATTTGAATTACTACAGATTTGTTCATTATTTTCATTCTGATTAACAGTATTAAGTTACTTTTATATTACCTGTTTTTCCTACTCCTTGGGCGGAAATGATATTTCGTCTAATACTACTGCTGCTACACTGTAGACGTCTTAGTTTTTATCACTAATGTTTGATGAAAAAAAGTTTACAGAAGTAAAAGTACGTTGAAATTTTTTTGGCCTTATACGATGGCAGTATTATTCGACCTATTTTGCTAAATATATATATATCAATTATACATCTGAAATAAAAGCATTACTTGCAAACTAACATGTTCATAGGACAAATTTTACACCACTGTCTGCAAACTGGAATAATTCATATACTAATTTACGATTCCAATGAAGGTACTCACGTGAACAGAATATGAGCCATCTGAAAACAAATAGAAAATAACATTATATATTGAAAAATTATTAAATAAATAGAAAATATTTACAAAATTTAAATTACTAGGTATTTGTTCATTATTTTCATTCTGATTAACAGTATTAAGTTACTTTTATATTACCTGTTTTTCCTACTCCTTGGGCGGAAATGATATTTCGTCTAATACTGCTGTTTCACTGTAGACGTCTTAGTTTTTATCACTAATGTTTGATGAAAAAAATTTACAGAAGTAAAAGTAAGTTGAAATTTTCTTTGCCTTATACGATGGCAGTTTTATTTTACCTATTTTGCTATATGTATATATATCAATTATACATCTGAAATAAAAGCATTACATGCAAACTAACATGTTCATAGGACATATTTTACATCACTGACTGCAAACTGGAATAATTCATATACTAATTTACGATCCCAATGAAGGGTACTCACGTGAACAGAATATGAGCCATCTGAAAATAAATAGAAAATAGAATTATATATTGGAACATTAATAAATAATTAGGAAATATTTACAAAATTTGAATTACTACAGATTTGTTCATTATTTTCATTCTGATTAACAGTATTAAGTTACTTTTATATTACCTGTTTTTCTTACTCCTTGGGCGGAAATGAAATTTCGTCTAATACTGCTGTTTCACTGTAGACGTCTTAGTTTTTATCACTAATGTTTGATGAAAAAAATTTACAGAAGTAAAAGTAAGTTGAAATTTTCTTTGCCTTATACGAAGGCAGTTTTATTTTACCTATTTTGCTATATGTATATATATCAATTATACATCTGAAATAAAAGCATTACTTGCAAACTAACATGTTCATAGGACATATTTTACACCACTGTCTGCAACCTGGAATAGTTCATATACTAATTTACGATCCCAATGAAGGGTACTCACGTGAACAGAATATGAGCCATCTGAAAACAAATAGAAAATAACATTATATATTGAAAAATTATTAAATAAATAGAAAATATTTACAAAATTTATATTACTAGGTATTTGTTCATTATTTTCATTCTGATTAACAGTATTAAGTTACTTTTATATTACCTGTTTTTCCTACTCCTTGGGCGGAAATGATATTTCGTCTAATACTGCTGCTACACTGTAGACGTCTTAGTTTTTATCACTAATGTTTGATGAAAAAAAGTTTACAGAAGTAAAAGTACGTTGAAATTTTTTTGGCCTTATACGATGGCAGTATTATTCGACCTATTTTGCTAAATATATATATATCAATTATACATCTGAAATAAAAGCATTACTTGCAAACTAACATGTTCATAGGACAAATTTTACACCACTGTCTGCAAACTGGAATAATTCATATACTAATTTACGATCCCAATGAAGGGTACTCACGTGAACAGAATATGAGCCATCTGAAAATAAATAGAAAATAGAATTATATATTGGAACATTAATAAATAATTAGGAAATATTTACAAAATTTGAATTACTACAGATTTGTTCATTATTTTCATTCTGATTAACAGTATTAAGTTACTTTTATATTACCTGTTTTTCCTACTCCTTGGGCGGAAATGATATTTCGTCTAATACTGCTGTTTCACTGTAGACGTCTTAGTTTTTATCACTAATGTTTGATGAAAAAAATTTACAGAAGTAAAAGTAAGTTGAAATTTTCTTTGCCTTATACGATGGCAGTTTTATTTTACCTATTTTGCTATATGTATATATATCAATTATACATCTGAAATAAAAGCATTACTTGCAAACTAACATGTTCATAGGACATATTTTACACCACTGTCTGCAACCTGGAATAGTTCATATACTAATTTACGATCCCAATGAAGGGTACTCACGTGAACAAAATATGAGCCATCTGAAAACAAATAGAAAATAACATTATATATTGAAAAAATAATTAAATAAATAAAAAATATTTACAAAATTTGAATTACTACAGATTTGTTCATTATTTTCATTCTGATTAACAGTATTAAGTTACTTTTATATTACCTGTTTTTCCTACTCCTTGGGCGGAAATGATATTTCGTCTAATACTACTGCTGCTACACTGTAGACGTCTTAGTTTTTATCACTAATGTTTGATGAAAAAAAGTTTACAGAAGTAAAAGTACGTTGAAATTTTTTTGGCCTTATACGATGGCAGTATTATTCGACCTATTTTGCTAAATATATATATATCAATTATACATCTGAAATAAAAGCATTACTTGCAAACTAACATGTTCATAGGACAAATTTTACACCACTGTCTGCAAACTGGAATAATTCATATACTAATTTACGATTCCAATGAAGGTACTCACGTGAACAGAATATGAGCCATCTGAAAACAAATAGAAAATAACATTATATATTGAAAAATTATTAAATAAATAGAAAATATTTACAAAATTTAAATTACTAGGTATTTGTTCATTATTTTCATTCTGATTAACAGTATTAAGTTACTTTTATATTACCTGTTTTTCCTACTCCTTGGGCGGAAATGATATTTCGTCTAATACTGCTGTTTCACTGTAGACGTCTTAGTTTTTATCACTAATGTTTGATGAAAAAAATTTACAGAAGTAAAAGTAAGTTGAAATTTTCTTTGCCTTATACGATGGCAGTTTTATTTTACCTATTTTGCTATATGTATATATATCAATTATACATCTGAAATAAAAGCATTACATGCAAACTAACATGTTCATAGGACATATTTTACATCACTGACTGCAAACTGGAATAATTCATATACTAATTTACGATCCCAATGAAGGGTACTCACGTGAACAGAATATGAGCCATCTGAAAATAAATAGAAAATAGAATTATATATTGGAACATTAATAAATAATTAGGAAATATTTACAAAATTTGAATTACTACAGATTTGTTCATTATTTTCATTCTGATTAACAGTATTAAGTTACTTTTATATTACCTGTTTTTCTTACTCCTTGGGCGGAAATGAAATTTCGTCTAATACTGCTGTTTCACTGTAGACGTCTTAGTTTTTATCACTAATGTTTGATGAAAAAAATTTACAGAAGTAAAAGTAAGTTGAAATTTTCTTTGCCTTATACGAAGGCAGTTTTATTTTACCTATTTTGCTATATGTATATATATCAATTATACATCTGAAATAAAAGCATTACTTGCAAACTAACATGTTCATAGGACATATTTTACACCACTGTCTGCAACCTGGAATAGTTCATATACTAATTTACGATCCCAATGAAGGGTACTCACGTGAACAGAATATGAGCCATCTGAAAACAAATAGAAAATAACATTATATATTGAAAAATTATTAAATAAATAGAAAATATTTACAAAATTTATATTACTAGGTATTTGTTCATTATTTTCATTCTGATTAACAGTATTAAGTTACTTTTATATTACCTGTTTTTCCTACTCCTTGGGCGGAAATGATATTTCGTCTAATACTGCTGCTACACTGTAGACGTCTTAGTTTTTATCACTAATGTTTGATGAAAAAAAGTTTACAGAAGTAAAAGTACGTTGAAATTTTTTTGGCCTTATACGATGGCAGTATTATTCGACCTATTTTGCTAAATATATATATATCAATTATACATCTGAAATAAAAGCATTACTTGCAAACTAACATGTTCATAGGACAAATTTTACACCACTGTCTGCAAACTGGAATAATTCATATACTAATTTACGATTCCAATGAAGGGTACTCACGTGAACAGAATATGAGCCATCTGAAAACAAATAGAAAAATAACATTATATATTGAAAAATTATTAAATAAATAGAAAATATTTACAAAATTTAAATTACTAGGTATTTGTTCATTATTTTCATTCTGATTAACAGTATTAAGTTACTTTTATATTACCTGTTTTTCCTACTCCTTGGGCGGAAATGATATTTCGTCTAATACTGCTGCTACACTGTAGACGTCTTAGTTTTTATCACTAATGTTTGATGAAAAAAAGTTTACAGAAGTAAAAGTACGTTGAAATTTTTTTGGCCTTATACGATGGCAGTATTATTCGACCTATTTTTCTAAATATATATATATATCAATTATAAATCTGAAATAAAAGCATTACTTGCAAACTAACATGTTCATAGGACATATTTTACATCACTGACTGCAAACTGGAATAATTCATATATTAATTTACGATCCCAATGAAGGGTACTCACGTGAACAGAATATGAGCCATCTGAAAACAAATAGAAAAAAGAATTATATATTGGAACATTAATAAATAATTAGGAAATATTTACAAAATTTGAATTACTACAGATTTGTTCATTATTTTCATTCTGATTAACAGTATTAAGTTACTTTTATATTACCTGTTTTTCCTACTCCTTGGGCGGAAATGATATTTCGTCTAATACTGCTGTTTCACTGTAGACGTCTTAGTTTTTATCACTAATGTTTGATGAAAAAAATTTACAGAAGTAAAAGTAAGTTGAAATTTTCTTTGCCTTATACGATGGCAGTTTTATTTTACCTATTTTGCTATATGTATATATATCAATTATACATCTGAAATAAAAGCATTACTTGCAAACTAACATGTTCATAGGACATATTTTACACCACTGTCTGCAACCTGGAATAGTTCATATACTAATTTACGATCCCAATGAAGGGTACTCACGTGAACAGAATATGAGCCATCTGAAAACAAATAGAAAATAACATTATATATTGAAAAATTATTAAATAAATAGAAAATATTTACAAAATTAAAATTACTAGGTAGTTGTTCATTATTTTCATTCTGATTAACAGTATTAAGTTACTTTTATATTACCTGTTTTTCCTACTCCTTGGGCGGAAATGATATTTCGTCTAATACTGCTGTTTCACTGTAGACCTCTTAGTTTTTATCACTAATGTTTGATGAAAAAAATTTACAGAAGTAAAAGTAAGTTGAAATTTTTTTGGCCTTATTCGATGGCAGTATTATTCGACCTATTTTGCTAAATATGTATATATATCAATTATACATCTGAAATAAATGCATTACTTGCAAACTAACATGTTCATAGGACATATTTTACACCACTGTCTGCAAACTGGAATAATTCATATACTAATTTACGATCCCAATGAAAGGTACTCACGTGAACAGAATATGAGCCATCTGAAAACAAATAGAAAATAGAATTATATATTGGAACATTAATAAATAATTAGGAAATATTTACAAAATTTAAATTACTAGGTATTTGTTCATTATTTTCATTCTGATTAACAGTATTAAGTTACTTTTACATTACCTGTTTTTCCTACTCCTTGGGCGGAAATGATATTTCGTCTAATACTGCTGTTTCACTGTAGACGTCTTAGTTTTTATCACTAATGTTTGATGAAAAAAATTTACAGAAGTAAAATTAAGTTGAAATTTTCTTTGCCTTATACGATGGCAGTTTTATTTTACCTATTTTGCTATATGTATATATATCAATTATACATCTGAAATAAAAGCATTACTTGCAAACTAACATGTTCATAGGACATATTTTACACCACTGTCTGCAACCTGGAATAGTTCATATACTAATTTACGATCCCAATGAAGGGTACTCACGTGAACAGAATATGAGCCATCTGAAAACAAATAGAAAATAACATTATATATTGGAACATTAATAAATAATTAGGAAATATTTACAAAATTTGAATTACTACAGATTTGTTCATTATTTTCATTCTGATTAACAGTATTAAGTTACTTTTATATTACCCGTTTTTCTTACTCCTTGGGCGGAAATGAAATTTCGTCTAATACTGCTGTTTCACTGTAGATGTCTTAGTTTTTATCACTAATGTTTGATGAAAAAAATTTACAGAAGTAAAAGTAAGTTGAAATTTTCTTTGCCTTATACGATGGCAGTTTTATTTTACCTATTTTGCTATATGTATATATATCAATTATACATCTGAAATAAAAGCATTACTTGCAAACTAACATGTTCATAGGACATATTTTACACCACTGTCTGCAACCTGGAATAGTTCATATACTAATTTACGATCCCAATGAAGGGTACTCACGTGAACAGAATATGAGCCATCTGAAAACAAATTGAAAATAACATTATATATTGAAAAATTATTAAATAAATAGAAAATATTTACAAAATTTATATTACTAGGTATTTGTTCATTATTTTCATTCTGATTAACAGTATTAAGTTACTTTTATATTACCTGTTTTTCCTACTCCTTGGGCGGAAATGATATTTCGTCTAATACTGCTGCTACACTGTAGACGTCTTAGTTTTTATCACTAATGTTTGATGAAAAAAAGTTTACAGAAGTAAAAGTACGTTGAAATTTTTTTGGCCTTATACGATGGCAGTATTATTCGACCTATTTTGCTAAATATATATATATCAATTATACATCTGAAATAAAAGCATTACTTGCAAACTAACATGTTCATAGGACAAATTTTACACCACTGTCTGCAAACTGGAATAATTCATATACTAATTTACGATTCCAATGAAGGGTACTCACGTGAACAGAATATGAGCCATCTGAAAACAAATAGAAAATAACATTATATATTGAAAAATTATTAAATAAATAGAAAATATTTACAAAATTTAAATTACTAGGTATTTGTTCATTATTTTCATTCTGATTAACAGTATTAAGTTACTTTTATATTACCTGTTTTTCCTACTCCTTGGGCGGAAATGATATTTCGTCTAATACTGCTGTTTCACTGTAGACGTCTTAGTTTTTATTACTAATGTTAGATGAAAAAAATTTACAGAAGTAAAAGTAAGTTGAAATTTTCTTTGCCTTATACGATGGCAGTATTATTCGACCTATTTTGCTAAATATATATATATCAATTATACATCTGAAATAAAAGCATTACATGCAAACTAACATGTTCATAGGACATATTTTACATCACTGACTGCAAACTGGAATAATTCATATACTAATTTACGATCCCAATGAAGGGTACTCACGTGAACAGAATATGAGCCATCTGAAAACAAATAGAAAATAGAATTATATATTGGAACATTAATAAATAATTAGGAAATATTTACAAAATTTAAATTACTAGGTATTTGTTCATTATTTTCATTCTGATTAACAGTATTAAGTTACTTTTACATTACCTGTTTTTCCTACTCCTTGGGCGGAAATGATATTTCGTCTAATACTGCTGTTTCACTGTAGACGTCTTAGTTTTTATCACTAATGTTTGATGAAAAAAATTTACAGAAGTAAAAGTAAGTTGAAATTTTCTTTGCCTTATACGATGGCAGTTTTATTTTACCTATTTTGCTATATGTATATATATCAATTATACATCTGAAATAAAAAGCATTACTTGCAAACTAACATGTTCATAGGACATATTTTACACCACTGTCTGCAACCTGGAATAGTTCATATACTAATTTACGATCCCAATGAAGGGTACTCACGTGAACAGAATATGAGCCATCTGAAAACAAATAGAAAATAACATTATATATTGAAAAATTATTAAATAAATAGAAAATATTTACAAAATTTAAATTACTAGGTATTTGTTCATTATTTTCATACTGATTAACAGTATTAAGTTACTTTTATATTACCTGTTTTTCCTACTCCTTGGGCGGAAATGATATTTCGTCTAATACTGCTGTTTCACTGTAGACGTCTTAGTTTAAATCACTAATGTTTGATGAAAAAAATTTACAGAAGTAAAAGTAAGTTGAAATTTTCTTTGCCTTATACGATGGCAATTTTATTTTACCTATTTTTCTATATGTATATATATATATCAATTATACATCTGAAATAAAAGCATTACTTGCAAACTAACATGTTCATAGGACATATTTTACACCACTGTCTGCAACCTGGAATAGTTCATATACTAATTTACGATCCCAATGAAGGGTACTCACGTGAACAGAATATGAGCCATCTGAAAAAAAATAGAGAATAACAATATATATTGAAAAATTATTAAATAAATAGAAAATATTTACAAAATTTAAATTACTAGGTATTTGTTCATTATTTTCATTCGGATTAACAGTATTAAGTTACTTCTATATTACCTGTTTTTCCTACTCCTTGGGCGGAAATGATATTTCGTCTAATACTGCTGATTCACTGTAGACGTCTTAGTTTTTATCACTAATGTTTGATGAAAAAAATTTACAGAAGTAAAAGTAAGTTGAAATTTTATTTGCCTTATACGATGGCAGTTTTATTTGACCTATTTTGCTATATGTATATATATCAATTATACATCTGAAATAAAAGCATTACATGCAAACTAACATGTTCATAGGACATATTTTACATCACTGACTGCAAACTGGAATAATTCATATACTAATTTACGATCCCAATGAAGGGTACTCACGTGAACAGAATATGAGCCATCTGAAAACAAATAGAAAATAGAATTATATATTGGAACATTAATAAATAATTAGGAAATATTTACAAAATTTGAATTACTACAGATTTGTTCATTATTTTCATTCTGATTAACAGTATTAAGTTACTTTTATATTACCTGTTTTTCCTACTCCTTGGGCGGATATGATATTTCGTCTAATACTGCTGTTTCACTGTAGACGTCTTAGTTTTGTATCACTAATGTTTGATGAAAAAAATTTACAGAAGTAAAAGTAAGTTGAAATTTTGTTTGCCTTATACGATGGCAGTTTTATTTTACCTATTTTGCTATATGTATATGTATCAATTATACATCTGAAATAAAAGCATTACTTGCAAACTAACATGTTCATAGGACATATTTTACACCACTGTCTGCAACCTGGAATAGTTCATATACTAATTTACGATCCCAATGAAGGGTACTCACGTGAACAGAATATGAGCCATTTGAAAAGAAAAAGAAAATAACATAATATATTGAAACACTAAGGGGACAGATTTCCTAAAATAAAAATAAATTATTAATTTATATACAAAATTTCAAATTTTTAGGGGTAATACAACTGTTCAAATGGAGTATTTATATTCAGATTTTTTTTTAAACTTTGCCTCCTTCACTCCCACCCCCAAAAAAATACAATGAGGGTAAATATTTCAAAAATGCATCAACGTATACAACTTTTAAGCTAGGTACATGGGTCTGGTTTCATCTTGTTCAGAATGTACATAGTTGCTTACAAAGGTACTGAGCTATTTTTCAAATTCGTCTAAGAAAATTTGTAAAAGAATTTTTTCATTTTTATATTCATAAATATATATTATAATATACCCAATGTGTCTAGCTTAAAAACTGTAGGTGGTGATGCCTTTTGCAGTCGAAAAGATGATGTTTTCATGAGATCAAATTTACTGAATTTTTTGAGAAAACTTCTGGAATAATTTAGCTCTTATATTTCACAATGTTGCACGGGAGAGTAAGACATTATTGTATGCAATGAATAATAATTCGATTTGTTCATTATTTACATTCTAATTAACAGTATTATGTTAAATGTGCATTACCTGTTTTTCCATCTCCTTGGGCAGAATTGATATTTCGTCTGATACTGCTGCTTCACTGTTGACGTCTTTTTCATGATTTTCTATCACTAATATTTGTTAAAACACCTCCACGACTAAATGTTTGGTTTGAAAATAATCTTAGCAATTTTCTATGGCAGTTATATTCTATCTATGTCGATATTAACTAATATATATCTGAAAAAAATATTAGTATCGAGCAAATTTGTTCAAATACAATTTAACAAAGGCTATCTACAAAGAAGCTACAAAGTATCTACAAATACAGGGGCCCCATTATCTACAGTATTTTCAAGCTAAGCCATCAACAGTGTCTACAGAATCTATTATCTACCAAACCCAAAATTTACAGTGTCTACAGGCCATTCTGTCTACAGTGTCTACAGGCCTCGCCATCTACAGTGTCTACAGGCCTCGCCATCTACAGTGTCTACAGGCCTCGCCATCTACAGTGTCTACAGGCCTCGCCATCTACAGTGTCTACAGGCCTCTCTATCTACAGTGTCAAGAAGCCGCACCATCAATATGTAGTGTCTAATATAGATGATACACATCTCAATGAATGGTATCAACGTAAAAAGAATATGGGCGATCTTGGAAAATAATTATTCTAAAAATAATTATTAATGAATATATTATGAAAATGATCAATACTATGAATTATTTTTCAATATTTTCATTCAGAAATACAGTATTTCTTATTAAAATCATCCCATCCATTCTTTCTGGCAGAAAGAATCTCAGATATCTTATTGACTGTTAAATAATATGTACAAAGGATTCTTTACACCACTGTCTGCAAACTGGAATAGTTCATATACTAATTTACGATCCCAATGAAGGGTACTCACGTGAACAGAATATGAGCCATCTGAAAACAAATAGAAAATAGCATTATTTATTTGAATACATGCAAATAGTTTAAAATATTTTCACAAAGTTTATATAACTATGTGGCGGTAAGCCGATTCCCAAATCAGAAAACTGTCAGGTGGATAATTGCCAGTCTCTTTTGTAAACCTTATTTTACTCTAAATACTTTTAATATATTTATAAATATGCCAAAACTTTAAATACATGTATATCTGGGGGTCTCTGCCCCACAAACCCCGATGCTAGGTTATTAAAAAAATCATTGATTGTTCAGTACAACAAACTAGTGGATACAAAAAGAAAAGAAAATTAATAGTTATTCTGAATATGAAATTATCGTCTAGATTCTAACACATATTATGAAGATAAGGCTAGTTATACTAGAGTTATAAATAATTCTGTAATATTAATTAAAGAATAGTTAACTTCGTGTATTATTATTATTTTTCCCTTCAATTTTTTATCGAAGGGCAAATGCCATTTTATAAATAAAAAAGGAATATAGAAAAAGTTTTAAAAAAAACACAAATTAATTATGTGACGGCCAGTTTTTGAATTTGGCATTTTTCTGCATGGCAATTTCCCGGCCTCCATTATATTAACCATTGAAATTTATTTTCGATAGAAGATTGTTATGATGAAAAAATGCGAAAAAAAGGACCAAGTAAAGATAACGGACCAGAAATGAAGTTAGTAAAGATAACGGACCAGAAATGAAGCTAGTAAAGATAACGGACCAGAAATGAAGCTAGTAAAGATAACGGACCAGAAATGAAGCTAGTAAAGATAACGGACCAGAAATGAAGCTAGTAAAGATAACGGACCAGAAATGAAGCTAGTAAAGATAACGGACCAGAAATGAAGCTAGTAAAGATAACGGACCAGAAAGCTTTTTTTAGTTTTAAAAATGTTTGCTTTAGTATTTTATAAATATACAACCTTATAAATGATAATATTAATGATTAAACATTAATTTTGCATATTTTATTAATTGAAAGAATTATTGATATAAATACGTGATCCATTTTGAAGTTGTGAAGAACGAGTAGTAAAAATATGGAATAAATAATGCTTAAATCCATTAATTTGGTATCTATGATTCCAAAATTATATTCTTATCCCAATTATTGGTCAAATATTAATAACTAGTGTACTTTCCCGTTAAAAATAACGGGTCATCATCAATACCAATTTATTACCCGTTATTAGGTTATTTTTAATGAATTCAATTAGAATTAATTTTCTGCATAGTTTAATTTATTTTAAAGATAAAATACATTTAAAAATTGAATAGAATTTTATTTTAGTAGGGGTTTAACGTCTGCTTCGGAACCAAAGGCGATATCGCTGACGTCAAAAGGAAATTAAATACAAGGGACTGGAAGAAGCAGTCAGAGAGGAAAGTGGCTCCATGAACAAAGTCACTTACCACCGTCGGTGACAATGCTCATGGTTGCAGAAAAGCTACTCCGTGAATGCAGTCACTTACCAAGGAATGTGACGAAACGGGACACAAGCACCGGTGGCTGCACTCACGGATGGAAGAGGAAAATGAAGAGGTGATAGTAAATGAAGCCTACGAGCCTACCTAACACAAAATCTAAGACCTCGTAGTTGAAGAGCATAACCCTAGCGCTATCCTCTAAAACTGCAAGTAGTGTTAAAAAAATGATAAACATGGTAAAAATGAAAAAAGACAATCCATAATCCAAATTACAACAGTTTGGGGCCCAAGGGACGCCACCCCCCTTCTCTTCCATTCACCACAGACAGCTTCAGGATAGAGCCCCTGGGGGCAAATTGAATAGAAACCGGGTAATTTTAATATCAAGTCAATATATTCTCGTTCGTATCATAGTTACATTCTTCAGGTTTAATACCCGTAGTGTAAAAGCGGACACCAAATAAATAAATAAATAAACACACAAGGGAAATTATTGGTATCGATTTATCAAAGTAAATATGACGGACCAGAATTTAACCTAGTAAAGTTAACGGACTCTCGTCCGTTAACTTTACTTGCTCCAAAAAAAACGAATAATGTGTTTGACCCTGTGATTACTATAATAAAGATGTTTTTTATAGCTTAGTTTCATTATTGCCTTGTCCAGTACCTTATGTTTTTTTTTTTCAGACAGACATTAATTATCAAAATTTACATTTTAAGTTCAGAATCCTTTAATAGAATTCGTGAGAAAGCAACAAAGGAAGTTATTATGAGTAATGTAAACCAGAAAAATATAGAAAATGAAGAAATTTTATAAGTTTGATGGAAATTTTGGAAATTCATGTATGTTTAATGAAAGAACATAAATATAAAGACAAAAATGAATCTACAGAACTAAAATAATAATATAGTTTTTAGAATTCATGTCTGGTAAATGGAAGAACCCTATTATATGATTAAACTTCACCCAGTGTTCACACGATCAATGTGTATTGACAGTTTTTTTATTGACAATATTGGGTATTGATCATATTGAGTTCTCACGATCAGTAATGTACTGTCAATATTTCCATCAGTAGTTGCTCTGACTCCCTAAGGAACAGCTTGTGTTGAGTTGAAATGAAGGACAAAAAAGTTTTGTACTGCACTTATTGTTCAAAACATGTTTTTTAGAGTTATCTACATAGACATGTAAATCATAAAATGCTGATCATTTTGGTAAATAATCATCATTGTAACTCAAAAATATACCGCTAGAAAGTCTAAATGTCCTAACGGTATACCATTAAGTGTACGTACATTACAAGTACTAAAATGCCTCTCTTGAAAAAAAGCTTTATGAAGTTATGACAGTGTTGTCGAAAACAAGCGAAATATTGATGAGATTCTGAGCACATTTGATGACATCAATATTTTCATTTTTTTTTTTTTTTTTTTTTTCATTTAATTTTTTTTTCCCTTATTTCTTTTTTACCCCCATTCAGACCATCAGTATATTGTTACAATTAGTAAATATTGTCAATAATATTGATCGTGTGAAGCCGCCTATAGACAATATTGAAAACAATCTACTGAAAATGTAACACAAAGTAACCACTAGGCGATGAACACTAGTTTTAAGTTAGCAATGAATTCTGTTAAATATATCAACAACAAGAACGAGTTATAGTTTAAATTTATTTGTAAACAGTAAATAATATTAAACACAAATGGTGATTACATCATAGATATGATAGTGCAATAAGATGAATTACCCTCAGAAATCCTGGTTTTAAACACACATTGTGCTGTATTTAAATGTCTTATTAAAATCACTATAGATATAGTACGGAGAATCGAACGGGGTTGTGTACGTGACGTCATAACAATAACACTAAAAGGAATTTAAAGGAAATCGAAATGTAAAATTATAAAAAAAACTTTTTCTTGCTTATGTTAAAAGAGTGCTATATCTATTCAGTTATTCAAACTACTGAACCCATAATTTTATATTTAAATATTTAAATGACTACATTACGGTCAAAAATCAAAAAAAAAATGACTATACTGTTTTACTAAAGCCGTAGCTACACGATATTTTGTATTAATTGACAAATAATATTTGTAATTTCCTTTCTACGTGTTGAGCCTTTTTTTAAACTAAATATTGATAACTATAACTGTTTAAGTAGAGTCAACTCGTGTGCATTCATGTTGTACCTACATGTAATTAATAAAAAAAATTAAGCGGTATCAAATAATTTCTCAGAGTGACATTTTCTACCTACCTATAGATTGTAAAGTTGCAGTAAACTTGTAAGCGTCTAACACCTAACTATCATCATGAAACAGAATACACTCAGAGAAATTCTGATGCACCCAAGTGTTTCGAGTTACCATATGGCTTTGTCTCTAAAGCGAGACACTTTAGTGCATCAAGCTATAGTTTGAATGCACTTAGGCTTGAAAGTGCATCAGTTCGATACACTTTAGTGCATCAAGCTATAGTTTGAATGGTTCTCTAAATATAATTCATTCAAATACGTTGGTTTTCATTGATGCTTCAAAAAAAGGAAAAAATCTTGGAAATGATAAATCTCAGCAACATTCTCAAAGTGCCAAAATGCATCAAAAAATACAGGATATGAATAAACATATCTTAAACATAATCATTAATTACGATACTGATAATAAAATAATATTTTTGATAGGCCTTTACTCACAAAATAAAATTTTCAATAAATTTCTTTAATTTCCTTATCTCAAATCTGAAACATTGTTACCTACAATATACAAATTTTTAACATAATTTTTTACTCTTTCTTCATTTTAAAATTGACAATAATGAATCAACTGTTTGTACTGCCAACAAAGAGAACGGTTAAAATTGCGCTACAGTATATACTTGATGTAGTGATTATATACATTAATTGTAACTTCTTTTTCGTTATACGATAGCAATGTTATTAAATAGTTTGTTTTTCTATGTCATACATGAGCTTAGCATTCTTTTGCGATCATAACCAGCTCAGTAAAAATAACATATTAATAGGTAACATAATTTTGTGTTTACAAGTTTTATTTGTAATTTCCAATGAGTTATAATTAAACTATAAATTTTATCGATTTTCCATTTCAATCGACGACGAATTGTCCGGGGACGAATTGTCCAGGGACGAATTATCATAGCACCCTCATAATTAACCCTATATGCCCTGATTTAATTCAAGCATGAGAAAACGAGAACTTTTATGATATTTTAGTAATTTATAGGTAAAGAAATCCTACGTACGAATAGATACATACAACATAAATATAAATTGCGTTGACTCTGCTTAAACAGATAATAATTAAAAAATTTGTTAAGGAACAAAGACGCAATAATCAAAAGAATACTGTAAGCCTAAAACAAGTTAACAAGATTCTTCAGTTTTTTTTTAATTATTACGAATATCGAAATATCTTGGTATATTAATAATCACAATTTATTATGTTTCCATATGCAATTATTATTTTATTTGAAAACTATCCAAGAAAAATGATAGAAATATAGTGATTTATTAAAATTCCAGAAGCCACTAATATCCCACACCCACAATGTTGCAATTGTGTAGTAAGGGTTGGTACCCACTTTAAAACATAGGTGGCAGCACCATGCATTTTTGAAACTTTAATTTTCGTGACTGGTGTATTTCATGTAGTATAGTTTAGTTTGGTTACATGTTCGGATACAGGATTTTGTTGGTTATTTACTGCGTTATAAATATAGAAATAGTAAAGTTATTGATTATTATATTAAAAGATTGTTTTGCAAAGAAAAGTAATTAAATTTGTACATCGGGAATCAAACCCTAGACATTTAAATTATGACATAAAGAATTGAATTCATAATTTAAAAATACTTTGAGTTGTTTGTTAGATTGACAGTATCACCTATCCTTTGAAATTAATCAATTTATCTTTTGCATAAGATGGCGCCTCATGGTTTCCTGGATAACATATGAAAAAGTTAAAGCTCAAAACAACTTAGATATGTTATTTTCATAATTTTCTTCCAAAGAAATAAAAAAGTTGGCTAGCCTAAAAAATCTACTTTTGGTTATAGAATTTATTAACTCGTACAGTTTTAGAGCTAAAGACATTGAGTTTGTTTCAAATTCTTCAGAATTTAGTTTCCTGCATAGTTACAACATGTATCTTAACAAATATCTCATTGTGTGGAAGAAAATAAGTGAATATAAAACATTTAAAATGTTCCTTTTTTTAACTTTTTATTTTAAATTTTGAACAATATGAAATAACTTCTATGACTCTACTGATGAATTGAATTTTCAGATTAAATTAGTTTCTTCTCCCTAAAGGGCCGTACACACGTAGGGTTTTTTAAGTCTTTCCACCAGACATTTTGCTAAGCTCCTCCTACTTTTTCCACGAGAATATAAGAAAAAACTATATAAATCGTATAATTATTAGTTGGTATCCATGATACCTGCAGGTATCATGGATACCAACTAATAATTATACGATTTATATCGTTTTTTCTGATATTATCGTTGAAAAAGTAGGAGGAGCTTAGCAAAAAGTGTGGTGGACTTAAAAATCCTGCGTGTGAACGGCCCCCTAAGTATTACAAATAGACACAAACGGTAAGGTGTAACTTTTTCATCAAACATTTTGCTATAAAAATGTACGACGTTTTGTCCTGTTTTTTTTTTGTCCACTTCAATTATTTTTTTAAACTTTTTTTCCAGGATTTCCAAGACAAGTGTGAACAATTTTATTTTTTTGGGGAATTTTTTTTAGGTGGTTAACATTCACAAAAAAAACTCTCGTATTCACAACTTAAATTACAAAATTTTCAGTTTTAGGCGATACGGTCCACTTAATAAGAGTGTCTACGGTTAGATTCCCGATATATAAATTTGATTTCTTTTCTATGCAAAACGATCTTTAGATATAATAATCAATATCAGTACTATTATTATATTCAAATAGCATTGAAGTAATTAACAGAAACTAGATTCGGAACATTTAACCAAAAGATAGGACAATAAAATACACCAGAATTAGTTTTCATATTAAGTGGGGTGGCTTCTTAGAGTTTTAAATCACTCTATTTCGATCAGCTTTCTTAGATAGTTTTCAAGTAAAATAATATTTCCCTAAAGTTGCCTAGCAAAACTTGCTTATTACTAATAACGATATTAAACCACATAAATAAGAATCTCTTTAACTTGACTTATGGTAGCAATATTCTTTCTGATTATTTAAAAACCAATCTTGGAAAATATATTTTCAAACAAAGTCAACTCCATCTACTTTCAAGTCATAGGAATCTAACCGCATGCAAATAGGTAATTTATTATGAACGTGTCAAAAAATTATGAAAGTATAAAAAAATGTTACTACTCTTCCCCAAGCAACCATGACACATTGTGCCAACATGGGCACTAGATGGTTAGATGGGCAAGAGATGGCAGACTGAAAAGTAGCCTAGAAATTACATGGGGATAACGTGGTTTTACATTCTCATGGAATGTTACCTTGTGAGAAGGTTGGTTCAATGTTCCAAATCCATCCCATTGAATTGTCATATTGGCCCAACCTGATTACTGTATAGCCTATCAATATTATATGGCGGAAGCTTTATTAACATATTGGAAAGACCATTTCCTGGAATAGGAAGGATTCAATCAATCGCAATTTATAAAATGTCTTCAAATTAATATTAAATTATTAATCGTTCAGCAAAAATATTTTTTTTAATACTAAGTTTAAGTGACTAGACGAAGATGATCACAGGAACGATAAAGAGTTAAAGTTTTAGTTTCAAGGTTTAAAATTTATAGTTTTTAATTAACACAATTTTAATATAAGATATAGGTAAATAAGCTATATGATGTGTAAAATGATAACGAAGGGTGAGTGGCACTGAGTGATTTTATAGCGTGGTTGCCAGATGCTAGTTTCTATGAAGCTTGGCTATTTTTTTTAATTAGCTACTGGTAGCTAATTGTGACCATCTTAATACATTTTCAAAATATTTGTATAATAAATTACGAATAGAGGATAATATGCAATCCTAAAGTGAACAAGTGAACTTATTTGTTTCCGGTATGAGCCTGCTTTGTATTTTCGGTTATACATACATAGTGAAATTTTAAAATTCAGGTAGTTTGTTAGTGCTTTTCGTTGGAGGAGGTATTAGTTTTTAATTCCCTTAATTAATTAAGGAAATTCTTCAAAACTGCACTCTGCGGCCTATTTAAAGTTATAAAATGGTGAGTTGAAGTTTTTCAAATATACTTATAGATATTTTAAAGTTATTTTATATAGTGTATTCGATATAGTTATTGCGTGCTTCTATAGGTGCAGTACCTAATTAGGTACCGAGCTGAATAATATTTTCTTCAACCTATGGCTAAATATATGTACCCAGGGTAATTTTCGAGTTATTAATAATTTATCTTACAGTGTCACTTTTTCTCGATCATTATAGAAATAAAGTACTACAGCAACTTGAAGATTAAATGATAATAATTTTTCAAACTTGATCGAAAACGTGAAAACGTCCGATAACTCGGAACTTACCATGAAATATTAATTTAAATTTCTCTTTAAATTTAATAATTTAAATTTGAAATGCGATTCGATTTCTGAAAGTATATAATTCCACTATCTAGGTATGTGGGCACCTATTATTTAATTTAAAAATAGTTACAGAGATAACCTGTTAGTTACAAAAAATTTGGATACACGTACTTTTGTTCATTTCTGATAATTACAAAATTTGCTTGCAAATATAGTAAATATTTAAATATAGGTAATTAATATAACTGAAACAAATGCAGCTACGGTACTCTGCAAGTGATATTGAGAATTGATTAAGTAATTAATATTTTCTTTTTCAGGGTAGAGCCATCGCCATAAGAGAAGCTTCAAATTTTGAGAGGTAGTTAAGGCAGTTACTGCAATAACGGAAGGAGAGATAGGCACAACAGAAAGTGGACCAACCCATAGCCAAGGATGTAAATTATTAGACCTCTCACTGAATTATTGTATGCTTGTTTTTCTTAGCTATGTAATTCGATTGAGTCGATTTCCATAGATAATATAATAAGTTTTGTTTTAATCTCAGAGTTATACGTAGTCAGCTTTTTATTATAGTCATGTTAGTTGTAATATCATATATAACTATTCTCTACTACATTATAATAACTCTTTATACTTATGATACAAAGCTAGATGTATTGTTTAATGTTACTGTTGAATCCCCTTTTTAATGGATAGGTTTTTTAAGTTCGTTCTACTCTTCTGTTGTAACGATCTACGAATAAATAAATGGAAATCTAGAAGATGATTTTTATTTGTCTTACTCATTATGATATTCATTTTATTAATAACAATGCTCTATTATTAATCTATTCATGGCTTCAAAAGAAATTTATTAAACCTTATGATTTATTTATTGTGACCAGATGGGTCCAATATGGTAGTGCCATATTTAGCACATGGAAACCACCTAGTACCAAAGTAATATCAATATTGGTTGCCAGTGCTTTTTCGACCCTGGCCCCATCATCCTCGGCATCATCTTATACCAAGATGGTTTCAACATTAGTAGCCCATGCTGTCACCATGTGGGCCCAGTTTGTAAATGACCACACAGTACCAATGTGGTAGTGTCATATGTCACATGGAAACCACCTAGTACCAAGTTAATTTCAATACAGCTTGCCAGTTCTTTTACGACCTTGGCCCCATCAACCGCGACAACATCTTGGGCCAAGATGGTTTCAACATTAGTAGCCCATGCTGTCACCATGTTGGCCCATTTTGCAAATAACCACACAGTACCAATATGATTTGTCATCAGATTACGGGTTTGAATGGCACCTAGTGCCCACATTGGCCCCATTAACTGTGGTTGCTTGGGTCCCAATTTTGTTTTAATTCGTGAATATAGTTAGGTAGTAGTGCTTACAGGTTACTAATTTTCACAATCTAGGTTGGTAGAAACTGTCACTGTGAGAAATTATTTGATACTACCTATTTTTGTATTAATTACAGGTAAATACAAATTGAATAAACACGAGTTGTCTCTGATTAAACAATTATTTATCAATATTCAATTGTAAAAAAGACACAACATGAAGAAAGAAAATTATATAAACAATTTTTCAATTAACAAATAACATTGAAAAACTACGGCTTCAGTAACAGAGTATATTAATAGTAGTGAATTGAATGATTTTTGACCGTGTTGGTTTAAATCTAAATAGAGAAATAGGGGTTTCGTAAGTTTTTTGAATAACTGATTAGATCTATTGCTGTTCTCATATGAGGACAATAAAAAATGTAAATTAACTTAAACTATTGACTTTAGAATGTTGCTGGGATGACGTCACGTACACAAAACACATCATTTTAATTTAAATATAGTGATTATAGTACCTACTATGAAATATAGGTGACAGCACGATGCATTTTTAAAACAAAATTTCCGAGAGTGGTGAATCTTAATGCTGTATAATATATTTGTATAAATAACATATATGTTATATTAGAAATAATGTCACTACTAAATGTACAGCAAGTTTCGAGTTATCGGACAGTTCCGTATTTTCGATCATGTAAAAAAGAGTATATGAAAATTGTACTTTGAATTTCATTTTAATTCTTATCCAT
Organism: Caprella mutica; assembly: GCA_947561585.1. Lineage (NCBI taxonomy): Eukaryota > Metazoa > Arthropoda > Malacostraca > Amphipoda > Caprellidae > Caprella > Caprella mutica. Next base: position 412,230 of record CANNZV010000798.1, read on the forward strand.
GTTACCTGCAAGTATCATGGATACGAATTAAAGTGAAGTGAAATATTATATATTTCCTCTTAGATGATCGAAATCATGGATTAATTTGATAGTTTGGATCTAAGCCTAATTTTACTTACCTTTCTTAGACTGTGAGTAGATATTCTTCACACCAATTTTTTTCACGAACACAAATTTCAATAATTTGAAATATTTCACTAATTTTCGATAATTTGAAATATTGCGCTCATTTTCGATAATTTGATGATTTAAAATATTGCGCTAATTTTCGATAATTTAAACTATTGCGCTAATTCACTGTAGTTTTAAATACGGCACTAATTTTCTATTCACTTCCAGCTTGTCACAATACTATCACAGTACGAGAATTAGTTTTAAACTGATGTGTTAACCATCAACACTCCTATTTATAGGTTCACTTCTTATTATACCTATTAAATATGGGAGGACCTACGTCTTAACATTATCACTTGGACACTCGCAGTTCTCTGAAAATGGGCGTTTACACAGGTCAAAATAGGGCAACAGGAACTTTCTAAAGGTCAGATTGGTTGATTACCTACATATGCTAACACCCACTGTCCGATTACTATGAGTGTGCAATTGATTATGTTTAGACGTAGCTCCTCCCACATTCAATAGGTATAATAGAAGTGTGCCTATAAATAGGAGTATCACTGATAAACACGTCAGTTTAATACTAGTTCTCGTGCTGCGATGGTGTTGTGATGAGATAGAAGGGGATAGAAATTAGTGCAATAGTTCAAATTGTCGAAATTTTGTGTCTGTGAAGAATTTGGTGTGAAGAAAATCTACTCAAAGGCTCTGAAAAGTGAGTAAAAATACGGTCAGAACCAAGTTATGGAACTGTTCCATAATTTGGATAATTCAAGAAGGAATATGTATTATTTATAAATATTTAATATAATAAAGGGATAATTATAATAGAAGATGATAAATGGAAATTTGACTAAACAGTGTGTTACAAACAAAACAACCGAACTAATTATATTTAACTGCAAATATATATATATACGTATTTTTAATGTATATGTATTTTTAAAAGACTATATTTTTTCATTATATTAATAAACCAAGATATTAATAATGCCTTTACTCTCCCACCTGAATCTTTACTCTCCCACCTGAATCTTTACTCTCCCTCCTGAATCTTTACTCTCCCACCTGAATCTTTACTCTCCCACCTGAATCTTTACTCTCCCACCTGAATCTTTACTCTCTCACCTGAATCTTTATTCTCTCACCTGAATCTTTATTCTCTCACCTGAATCTTTACTCTCCCACCTGAATCTTTACTCTCCCTCCTGAATCTTTACTCTCCCACCTGAATCTTTACTCTCCCACCTGAATCTTTACTCTCCCACCTGAATCTTTACTCTCCCACCTGAATCTTTACTCTCCCACCTGAATCTTTACTCTCCCACCTGAATCTTTACTCTCCCACCTGAATCTTTACTCTCCCACCTGAATCTTTACTCTCCCACCTGAATCTTTACTCTCCCACCTGAATCTTTACTCTCCCTCCTGAATCTTTACTCTCCCACCTGAATCTTTACTCTCCCACCTGAATTTTTACTCTCCCCCCTGAATCTTTACTCTCTCACCTGATTCTTTACTCTCTCACCTGAATCTTTACTCTCCCACCTGAATCTTTACTCTCCCACCTGAATCTTTACTCTCCCACCTGAATCTTTATTCTCTCACCTGAATCTTTACTCTCTCACCTGAATCTTTACTCTCCCACCTGAATCTTTACTCTCCCACCTGAATCTTTACTCTCCCACCTGAATCTTTACTCTCCCACCTGAATCACGCCGATGATACCTCTTCGTAAAGAGACACTAATCTACAGATAGTTAAGGAAGATCCTGAAGGAGAGAATTGCAGTAGTTAAGATCAAGAATGCAAGCAAATGATGCAGGCAAAGGACGCAGGCAAATGATGCAGGCAAAGGACGCAGGCATAAATACGAATATAGACAATCACACACATTTTCCTCTATATGTTCAGTTTATAAATGAAATGCAATAAATTCAGTAACCATAGCGCAAACCTCTGAAATTGCAGGTATCGTTGAAAAATGATAAGCATGGTAGAAATGAAAAAGGACCATACATAATCAAAATTACAACAGTTTGGACCTAAGGTACGCCACCCTCCTTCTCTTTCATTCACCATACAGCTTCAGGATAGAGCCCCTGAGGGCTATTGCTAATTAGTTCAGTTGGACCTGTGAATATAAGTTTTGCACGACTTTGATTCTGCACACGATGTCCTTAACTTGCACTCAATATCTTGAATCTGCACTCAATATCTTGAATTTGTACACAATATCTTGAATCTGCACACAATATCTTGATTCTGCACACAATATCTTGAATCTGCACATAATATCTTTATCTTTCCTACTTACCTAGTATATGGTTGTGGATGATAATTAACCCGTACACAGTTCTTCTATCTAAATCAACAGATTTCTGTCCCAAAATAAGGACACCCTCCGTGTAAGGATTAAATATTTGTATATCTATATCTATCTTTATATCTTTTACATGTCAGTTTCTATGCATACCAATTTATTAATACTGTTCGAGTATCAAGTTACACAGTAACAATTAACTGGATCTAATACATATGAACATGGATTATAACCAACTATTAATCAGTCATTGAAATTTTTTAATTGATTTAAATTCGTAATCAACAGTTAGGAACCCCTTTTTAGTTTTAATTACTGACTTAAATTTACATAGCGTGATTTTATAAGAATTATTTTATAATAATTTTATATATTTTCTGCAACAATGGGCACTGTAACAGAAAGGTGATAGGTAGCATTGTTCACGGAGAATATTTCTTTTCTGACTGCTTCTCAAAGTCCCTTGTATTTATTCTTCTTGTGACATCAGCAATATAGGCTTCAGTTCCGAGGTAGATTTTAAACTCTCCATTAAATAAATTAGCAGGTTGTTAAGTTTATCTAGAAGTAAGAGAGAGAATAAATTTCTTCCGAATTTCAGTCTAAGTCATCTCGTTAATTTTAGGCCATATATTATCAATAATTATCAATTTAGTGATATAGATATACCCGCAAAGTTAGGCCATATATTACGTTGCCTAGTTCCTACAATGTGGAAATAGTTACGCTGATCATTTTCACTGCCCATGTCAAAATAAACGTCTCGAGGTATTTAATAGTTATTAGAAATCAATTATATATTCTATTCTATGAAGATTTTATATTCTTTTTGTATTTAATGGAAAAATATAGTCTTTAAAAATGATTGGTCCATATATTTCTAAAGTGAAATTTATACAAATTTCACCTACTGACATGCTTCTATGAATGTTGTTTGTGATATTCTCCTTTTTTCAGTTATATGTACAGTAAAATTAATAGATAATCAATAAAATTTAAATCAAATATTCAATTAATGCATTAAAGTAAATTGGAATTTACAATAGAGTTCTTCAACTGAACAGTTCATTATTTTTTATTCTATTTATAATGTACTAAGCGAAATAAAGAAGGAAAAAACGTTTTAAGTTAAGTACTTATTTTTATACAAAAGCTCATATTTTATGTAATAAAAATGAAAGAAAACCTTTCTACCTAAGAAGTGAATAATCTAAATGCTAAAATTGAAATAATAGATAAATTATAAGTACGTAGCATAAAAAGTTTTGAATATTTTTTGACTTAGTTCCTTAAAATAAGTTTTTTGTCATTATCTATGATATCCTATTTCTTACCTTGGTCAACACGTTAACTACATATTGGTACACATTTGTACCACTATCTGTATTACTGATATTCAATCAATATGCTAAAATTTCAATAAACTATCAATATGATAAACCCGAATTAAATTGTGAAAATGTGTACCACATTCCACTGTTTTTTTATTCTAATTCAGGCATGATAAATAGGTACACACAGAGCTTTAAAATTCTGTAAATTTTAATTCCATACAAAATGTTTCGATAATTTAATTAGGATAGTCCATAAATAATTTTTTATTGCACACTGGGCTATAAAACTCCGTAAATTTTATTTCCATAAAAAAAATTCACAATTTAATAGTCCATAAATTTTGCATCACATTTTTCGAATAAATAGAAAATAAATAATTTTTTATCTTCTGAGTTAAATTTCTTCATTATGAAACAAAAATTCATTTAGTTTAATCATATAAATTGATTTTTACTGCTAGAGAAAAAAATTCATTATTGCAATTCCATTAGATTTTATACAGAAGTCAAATAAAGATAATATTCAGTGTCTAAGAATCTGGTAATAGAGTCGTTACTCTAAATAAATTATATACCTTTATCGTAGTTTTATCATATATGAATCATATTATATCGCTTGTTTGCGACAAAATTGTCATAATTCAAAAATAGCTATTTTTCAGGAGAGACGTTTTAAAAGGCTTTCGATGTTGTGAATAGACCGAAAACACCACATGTGGAACAATTTTGAAATAACTAAAGAAGTTTATACTCTGAAGTTTATACTAGTAAACATAATTATATATTTACTAAATTAAATTTCATATTTAATATTTATGACATTTATGTCATAATTAAAGGACATTAATTAGCCTCTTTAGTGGTCAATTTTTGAGGTACAATAATGACTTTAATTTAAAAAGTCATCGTTTAAGGATGAATATGTTTATATGGATAACTCGTAAACACATTTTTGAATTATGTCGCTAACTAGTAATACGTGTATATGTTTTCAAGAATAAATTTACTAGATACTGTTCAAAGATCCAAGTTTAAAAAACTTTTAAAATTTCCACTTTGAAACTTTCAATTTTTCAAACAAAAAAATATTTGCTATATAATCGATCATTGTAAAAATTAAAATCTTAGGAATATTTAAATAACTTATAACTTAATATAAAATATGAATAAGTTTTCTTTATTTATGTTAAAAACTATCCGATTATTTATTCCTTATAGCTCTAGTTTTATTTTTTCTTACATAAATATAACTTTTTTCTTCTACTGTACATGGAACACGAAAGGAAAATAACACCCTAATATTATATTTTTCCATCGTTAACATAACTAATTATTTCAAATCTTGTTTAATATCAATAACCTAAATAATGAAATCAACATCAACAAGATATGGATGACTGCAATAGCTTTTTCATAAACTTCAAAATTGTCCTGTTTTACTTACTGAAAATCCATTGTATCTTTCATTTCCTTCTTTCATTTATTTCCCATACAACACCTAATATAAATGAGGCTTTGAGTAGCATTGTAATTGAAAAGCAAGCATCCATTAGCTGTTTTCCATTAAAATACAAGAGAGTCTCTCCTTTTCTCTGAATTTAATGCCAGTGTTAGTGGAGACGATTCGTCTGGAGAGAAAATGTGGAAGAAGCATTAAATTACACTGGGAAAAGACCAGAAAATTGAGAGGTGTGAGAGCAAATTGAGAGCAGACTTGTGTGAGAGCAAATTGAGAGCAGACTTGTGTGAGAGCAAATAGAGAGCAGACTGGTGTGAGAGCAAACTGAGAGCAGACTTGTGTGAGAACAAATAGAGAGCAGACTGGTGTGAGAGCAAATAGAGAGCAGACTGGTGTGAGAGCAAATAGAGTGCAGACTAGTGTAAGAGCAGTCAAGAGACTGGTGTAAGAGTAGTCAAGAGACTGGTGTAAGAGCAATCAAGAGACTGGTGTAAGAGCAGTCAAGAGACTGGTGTAAGAGCAGTCAAGAGACTGGTGTGAGAGCAGTCAAGAGACTGGTGTGAGAGCAGTCAACAGACTGGTGTGAGAGCAGTCAACAGACTGGTGTGAGAGCAGTCAACAGACTGGTGTGAGAGCAGTCAACAGACTGGTGTAAGAGCAGTCAAGAGACTGGTGTGAGAGCAGACTGGTGTAAGAGTAGTCAAGAGACTGGTGTAAGAGCAGTCAAGAGACTGGTGTAAGAGCAGTCAAGAGACTGGTGTAAGAGCAGTCAAGAGACTGGTGTGAGAGCAGACTGGTGTAAGAGCAGTCAAGAGACTGGTGTGAGAGCAGTCAAGAGACTGGTGTGAGAGCAGTCAACAGACTGGTGTGAGAGCAGTCAACAGACTGGTGTGAGAGCAGTCAACAGACTGGTGTGAGAGCTGTCGCGACTGGTGTGAGAGCAGACTGGTGTAAGAGCAGTCAAGAGACTGGTGTGAGAGCAGTCAAGAGACTGGTGTGAGAGCAGTCAACAGACTGGTGTGAGAGCAGTCAACAGACTGGTGTGAGAGCAGTCAACAGACTGGTGTGAGAGCAGTCAACAGACTGGTGTGAGAGCAGTCAACAGACTGGTGTGAGAGCAGTCAACAGACTGGTGTGAGAGCAGTCAACAGACTGGTGTGAGAGCAGTCAACAGACTGGTGTGAGAGCAGTCAACAGACTGGTGTGAGAGCAGTCAATTAATTTTTTTGCTGTGTGTAAATAACATTATGACTGTTCAACAGTAAAATAAAACAAACAAATAATTTCCTAGAACACCTTTTACCAACTTCTTCCTTCCCTTTATTGAAAAGGAGGTCAACTTCCAGAATCCTTCCTTCCTTCAACGTCCAGAATCAGTAGGAATGAAAATTTTCTCTTAGCAAGACACTGGCTTAATATATATTTTAATCTTAAATCTACATTCAATATTCTACTTAGGTTTGTAGATACATGAAGATCAGTTGGTCGGCCCATCCATATTTAATTGCAGGGTATTCAAAGTTATCAATGGCAATAAAGTTACAAAATATGAAGCAAATTAAATACCACATTATGGTTTCATTAAAACAAATCATATACCAAAATATGCTTTTAATAAGCCAATATCAAATATCAAAATATGCATATAAGAAGCCAATATCAAATACCAAAATATGTTTATACCTAAATATTTTATTCATAATGCCGATATATGCTTTTAATAAGACAAATCAACTACCTAAATATGTTTTTAATAAAACTAATCAAATACAAAAAAGTGTTTTCATTAAATTATTAAAACAAATCAAGTACCTAAATATGCAAATCATAATGTAATGAAATCGTAGCTAAGCACTACAAGCAAAGCATATCTCAATCTCTTAGAATTTCAATGACTCTATCTTGTGTACCATTACAGACTGCTGTAGTGGCGTACTAAAGGATCTATAAAGGAGTTTCATCGCTTGAAAGCGCATCTTTAGAGTTCTGGAGGCTCTCTGTCGACAATAGGGAGTCCCAAAGGATGGAAGAGCACCAAGGATACAGATATGGTCTCTCTAGAGTGAATTCCAGCGCTCCAATGGCTGCTGTTAAGCCCTAATGTCCACCGTGAGAGTACTTACAGTATTCTACTAAAGGTTCTCAATTGGTCTCTGGTTGTCGTGCTATAATTCTATAATACCTGCTTTCAATTGGAAGAATGGAAATGGGTCATTGTTAAAATGGTTACTTCGATTATTGGGTTTAAATTGATTGGATCTTCAAAACGACAAAATCCATAAAGATATTCAATATTTAAAAGTGAAATTCAATTTAAAATTGTGTAATTGATTTTTTATATCAGTTCCAGAAAAGCTTTCAAATTTGAATAAAAGATATGTAAATAATTTAATATCAAATTAATTCAGTTCTACATCAAAATACGAATAATATATAAGATTGCATGATTACATAAAATTTATTTCTGTTGTTTAAAATTAATTCTGCAATTCAATAGCACTATTAATTTTAATTTGATTCAATATACTCCATTGCTAAAATCACTTTAGTGGTCAAATCTTCATAAATATTCTAGATATTTGCCAACATCAACAATAATATAATATGAGTGGCATCTGTCTGTCCGTCACACTTTCATTATAGTACGCTTGGCAAGCAGCTGGTAGCATTATTTTGATTAAAGTTCAGTAAATGCTTTCAAAAACTAGATTAGGTTTTATTCGGTTGAAGATATTGGAGTGAATAAAAAGGGAGCCAGGGATGATATTAATTACATAAATTGAACTTTATTTGTGCAAATAAAATAGTTGTTCAGAAAAAGCCGTCATTTTGATGGCACGCGTAAACTAGAAGGGAATAATAATAATTCATTTTAGAAATATTAATGACTAGCGGAATAATATCATCACATGTACTCTTTTTTTTCAAACTGAAAGTCGAGAATCTGATGGAAAATCTTAACAATAAATTTAGGAGAGTAATTTACAGTAAAAAAAACTTTGTAGATAAACCGTCATCTTTTTTTTCGAGAAGATAAAAATCTGAGAATTTACAATCGCTGGAAAATTTTCCGCGTTTCGACTAAAATTCTTAATGCAACATCGAATTATTCCGAGACAACATCGGTTGATTTGTAATCATTTATATTAACAACATAACTATTATCAAATGTACTAAGCAATTCTATGACTTTAAATTATTATTACATGATACATATGATCGAAATTATGGCGACAGCCTGAAATTGAATACAAAGTGTCTCGGATAGAAATAATCGAAACAATTATAGTTAGTGGTTCTTTCCCTCTTGGTTTAAAGGTTGATCATGGCTTCTATGGACAGAAGTTATTTTAAAATGTATGCCTTTATCCAGTATACCTAAATCAAGCAGATACTAAGTAATAGAAATCATCTTCACAAGTAATTTACCTACACTACTTTATAATAGCTTTACATAATTAAAAATACTAAGAAAGGTTGTTTATTTTATAACGGAAATCGACTGAAATTCGATATAGTAACTCCATGCATGTTTAAGTAACGTAGTTAGTTATTTAAAGCAGATTGCGTGTGCAACACAAGCAAAATAAGCTCTTTAATGTTTGTATTGAATGGCAAGATGCGATAATAGACAAAGTGCTGTGACGGCAACCTAATTAACTCTATTTATATAACTAATTAGCAGGTGATTTACCGAGGTAACTGATGAACTACTTTGAGGGCAGAGTCAACATTCAAGGTGAACTGTTCACTGTGTTTGTGTGTAGTCTATTTGTTAGAAAAATGGTACAGAGTTTGTAATCCTTTTTCTGAACCTGATGGGAAATATTTTAGATAATCTGATATACACTGTGATATTTTCTTTCAAATGACAATTACTTTATTTAATGAATTATCAATTCTTTCCATTTTTATAAATTATAGGGTAAATTTGGAGTTATAAGACGTTTCCATACATTTGATCATATAACTAAACGAAATATTAATTATAATGATGTTTTATTTTTATTGATATATAATATTATGATGCTTACATTTAATATGAAAAACATATTGCATCAATTTTCTTTGCTTTACTGTCTTATCTTCTTTGCTTTACTGTCTTATTTTCTTTGCTTTACTTCCTTATCTTCTTCGCTTTACTGTCTTATCTTCTTTGCTTTACTGTCTTATTTTCTTTGCTTTACTGTCTTATCTCCTTTGCTTTCTGTCTTATCTTCTTTGCTTTACTGTCTTATCTTCTTTTCTTTACTGTCTTATCTTCTTTGCTTTACTTTCTTATCTTCTTTGCTTTACTGTCTTATCTTCTTTGCTTTACTGTCTTATCTTCTTTGCTTTACTGTCTTATCTTCTTTGCTTTACTGTCTTATCTTCTTTGCTTTACTTCCTTATCTTCTTCGCTTTACTGTCTTATCTTCTTTGCTTTACTGTCTTATCTTCTTCGCTTTACTGTCTTATCTTCTTTGCTTTACTGTCTTATCTTCTTTGCTTTACTTCCTTATCTTCTTTGCTTTACTGTCTTATCTTCTTTGCTTTTCTGTCTCATCTTCTTTGCTTTACTGCCTTATCTTCTTTGCTTTACTGCCTTATCTTCTTTGCTTTACTGTCTTATCTTCTTTGCTTTACTGTCTTATTTTCTTTGCTTTACTTCCTTATCTTCTTCGCTTTACTGTCTTATCTTCTTTGCTTTACTGTCTTATTTTCTTTGCTTTACTGTCTTATCTCCTTTGCTTTACTGTCTTATCTTCTTTGCTTTACTGTCTTATCTTCTTTTCTTTACTGTCTTATCTTCTTTGCTTTACTTTCTTATCTTCTTTGCTTTACTGTCTTATCTTTTTTGCTTTACTGTCTTATCTTCTTTGCTTTACTGTCTTATCTTCTTTGCTTTACTGTCTTATCTTCTTTGCTTTACTTCCTTATCTTCTTTGCTTTACTGTATTATCTTCTTTGCTTTTCTGTCTCATCTTCTTTACTTTACTGTCTTATCTTCTTTGCTTTACTTCCTTATCTTCTTTGCTTTACTGCTTATCTTCTTTGCTTTTCTGTCTCATCTTCCTTGCTTTACTGCCTTATCTTCTTTGCTTTACTGCCTTATCTTCTTTGCTTTACTGCCTTATCTTCTTTGCTTTACTGTCTTATCTTCTTTGCTTTACTGCCTTATCTTCTTTGCTTTACTGTCTTATAATCTTTGCTTTACTGTCTTATCTCCAACAGATTATCAGTAGAGTTTTTAAGTGACATTTAATATGACATTAAGTTCAAGTTCTGTCATCAGCTGCACAACTTTTGTCTGTTAACTTCAACTTTGAGCCGTTATCGCCATTTTGAAAGGCAGAGTGCGTTGCTAATAGATACACCAAATATAACATTAAAAACTATCACTCACCTTCTAATGGTATATTGAAAATCTAATAGTATATCTAATGGTATATTGAATGTCTAATAGTATATCTAATAGTATATTGAAAATCTAATAGTATATCTAATGGTATATTGAATGTCTAATAGTATATCTAATGGTATATTGAATGTCTAATAGTATATCTAATGGTATATTGAATGTCTAATAGTATATCTAATGGTATATTAAATATCTAATAGTATATCTGATGGTATATTAAATATCTAATAGTATATCTAATGGTATATTAAATATCTAATAGTATATCTAATGGTATATTAAATATCTAATAGTATTTCTAATGGTATATTAAATATCTAATAGTATATCTAATGGTATATTAAATATCTAATAGTATATCTAATGGTATATTAAATATCTAATAGTATATCTAATGGTATATTGAATATCTAATAGTATATTTAATAATTTATTAAATATCTAATAGTATTTCAAATATCTAATATTATATCTAATAGTATTTTTAATTGAATTTTAAACTATTACATAACAGACTGTGTTTATTGTTAATAATACTATCAAACTTTTTAGGTAATTTATATATTTGGTATATACTGCTATATTGTATTTAGTAATATGAGGTATTTAGTAATATTTCTGAACTAGTTTTCAAAATCCTTTAGAAGTCTACGGTTTTTGCAACCAGCATTAAACTTACTTTTTATCCTACAGTAGTGGCCAAAATATAAGGGTAGGCAAGAACAAGTCATCTAAATCTTTAATTTCATACAAAATATGAGACACACAGTATCAGAATTTTGCATGTATTTTTATATAGAGCTCATATGTATTCGTATGAAATTTCAAAGCATTTGGACGTATATTCTAGGAATAGTTCCATATTTTACTTCAAACACTAAATTTTTCTCTGGTCAAAAGTTAAGGGTAGCCATCATAAACTTTGAAATATTCACGGATATTGGCAATTAACTTAATACTTTGTGAATAATTCTTTGCTATATCACTTCAATACATCTTCTACCACAAAATTCTACTAGTTTTGCACAATATGAAGGAGTTATCCATCTTCTATTCATCCTCAAGAAATGTCCACAATTTTTTAACATTTATTGAGTTTCCTGACGCATGTTGATTTCAAATTTTGAACCAACCAAAGTGCTTCCCAAAGGATATTAGACTCAACCAAAAAAAAAGTTAATATTTTAAACATATTTTCTCAAAAAGGTAATCTATCTAGCATCAATCGTTCAAAGATATTAATTTTGGCCTACAATGTGTCTTGGACGTTAAAGGGTTAAGTGAAATAGAATTCAAAGTCTCTATGAACATTCACACACAGTGAGTGTACCATTTTGCAACAAATTTTCATCGAATAAATGGAATAATAAAATTCTCGAAGATTGACATAATAATTTCGCGTGGGTGCAGTGTTCCAAAATAGAACTTTTTCATTTTTAATGCTGGGTGAAAGTGAACGAAAATCATAGTATGAAATTCAGTACTGTTTGTATTATGGAATTCAATTTTGTTTGTATTATGAGATTCAAAACTGTTTTTATGATGAAAATCAATACTATTTGTTTGATAAAAATTAATTATGTTTGTATGAAATATTACTTAATAACTTAGTGATACTACCCATAAATACAGAATATATGATAATATTTGCCTATATAATAACCAATGGAAATATTCTTATTCTAATTATGAATATTTGGTTACTAATGACTGTCTAATTAACATCAAATAAATTAATTCTATTAAAACCTAACCAATATTGTGTTCAAATCGATACTATTAGTTTACATTTTCTTTATACCAGGTAGTAAAATTTATTACTACATTGTAACGATTATAATTAGGGCAATGTTACCCCAAGAAAATATGCCACCTATATTTGCAAACCATAAAACAGTTTTATTCGCAAGGCTATTTCAGTCTTCAAAATTTCGCTATATAATTATTCTCTACAATTAAAATGATGAAAAATATAGTCTTTAATTTCACTATATAATTAATCTCTACAATTATAATAATGGAAAGTTTAAGTTTTTATTGTTTCACTATATAATTATTCTGTACAATTAGATTGAAGTAAACATATGATTTCAAATCGTATGGAACTGTTAAGTCTACGGTTTTTGGTATCAATATTTCATTTACTTTCAGGATATATTTATAATGGCTTTGTTTTGAATATTTTGTAATTGTTAAATGCTATTAAAATGAGTTTGAGTTAGGTAAATAAATAGAAATAACATTTTCAGTGACTAGTTTTGATATGGTTTAAAAAATTAGATATACGAATCATAAGAATGAATGGGTTTCATGTAATGTATTACCTTATTGAAACGATTGAATAATATATTAGTGCTAATTATAAATGAATTGTACAAGTTTTTCACTGCATTAGAAATAAAATAATTTCTAGCGATGTTTTAGCAATGTATAATATATGTATTTGTTTATTGCCATTCAATTATAAATGTAATAGTTCTTTACAATATATTATAATTTTAATAAATACTGCGATATAATGTGATTGTTAGATAAATATCCCATTATTTCTTTATTTAAGTCAATCACTTACTCCCTCTCGTCATTTTTTCCCTCAGTGTATTTATTTCTCCTTCTTTCCGATATTTATTTCTCTCACCTTACCCCCCACCCTGTAAACACACACATTCACCCCCTTACCCCCCAAACACACGCCTCTACACTCAAACACCCCACTCACACTCACAGTTGCAATAAATTAAAAATGTTATTATCAAAAACATAAATATGGCACTAAATTTAAATATATTTTATTATTATATATATTATATATATACATATATATTTCAGTCAATCATTCATTCTACCAATTCTTACCCATGTGTACATTTCTCCCTCTGTCCAATATATATTTTCCACACCATACCCACACGCACTCTAACCCCCCCCCCCCCTCCTCTCTACAAAATCACCCCCCCCCCTGGCTCCATTCGGAATCACATCCCCTCTGAGGCTAATGATGTCATTCATCAGAAGTTAGGAGGTAATTAATGAGAGTAAATTGACGCCTTTGACCACTAATTAGGGGCCTCTTTATTGGCTTTGCACCAACTATTTGCACTGTTTGAACTATTTGAAAGATTTGCACCCATTGATTTTAACGTCTAAATATTGTCTTTGAATTGGAACTTTAATCTAGTAAAGATGGAAGAGTTAACAGATTGCAAATGTGTTGTTATTTAAATGTAGTGCATTAATGTGAACTAAAAAATTAGGTCTCAATATTATTATTAACTTAGAAGAACTATATATCATATTTTTATTATATTTATGTAATTCTTCTCGAAACTTAAAGTGATACAGCAGTCACTACATTTCAAAATAGATATATTATTATTATTGAAATATAACCTGGGAAATAATTTCTATTTATATAAACTATTCTAATTCACTTTATAATGGTATTAAATTTATTTTTCTTGTTTAGAGCACTGATTGATTATTTCATTTTATTCCCACAGCACTTTTTATTTTTCTCTTTCAGTGCTAAACTTTTTTTGTCTGTTGGCTAAATAAAAGCTGCATATTTGAACTAAAATAATTTTTCCTGATCATTATTTAACTTTCAATTTTAAATAGAATTCATGATACCTGAAGATAGCATTAATACCAATAATTAAAATAAATATAATCTTTTTCCTTTATGATTAAATTATTAAATTTTGAGTTATTTCAATTGGTATCCATGATACCTGCTGGTTTCATGGATAACAATCTAAATAAAAGTTAAATACCATTGTAATAGATTTCTTCTTACATGATCGAAAGTCTGGAGCCGTCCGGTAACTCGAAACGTACCCTAAGGCATGCGCAACTGTGCTTGCCTCGTATGAGTACACCTAATGTGTATTCCCTTGCCTAACCATAAAATATTTATAGTGAGGGCAATCACTTCCTTCATTGCATGTTTATTGCTTTTCAAACGATTTGGAAAGCATTGAAAGTGTTCCTATGCTGTAAAAAGGAGAAATACTATCTCATCAAAGGTGGAATGAGACCATGAAAATACCTGTGATTTGTATCACTCACAAAAGAGATAGAAACTACTTAAAGTGCTTATTGTCCCTCTAAAACAGGTAGAAAGGATTCTCGGGCCAATGGTGTCCCAATTTTGCCTATGCTGTCCCAATTTTGGCAATGTTGTCCCAATTTTGGCAATGTTATCCCAATTTTGGCAATGTTGTCCCAATTTTGGCAATGTTGTCCCAATGTTGGCACAAAGAAAAACTGCTATCTGGGTATTGTAGTGTCCCGATTTTGGTACAATATTGGGACAATGTTACTCTGGTAAGTATTTCTACCTGAAACTATCGTAAATATACAAAAAATAGAAAAAAACGGATTTCGTTATTTTTCATTATTTCTTTCAATTAAAATCTAAAAGAATCTTCACAAAATCGAATCAAAGCAGAATTTTATCTTTAATTTGATAATTAAAAGACGGCTAAAAGACCTTTTTTATTACCAATTACCGTGCATTTCAATTGGTTTAATTAGAAAATGTGAAAGAATTCCCATTGCCTATGAACATTGAACAGGTTGCTATCTCAGTTAGAGTGCGATATTAAGATACGTTGATTACGCCACTGCGCATGCGTCCAATCTTCTCGTTACATAAAACCAATTAAATCTCAAAATAACGGCCCGGGAGTTAACAAAAGCAATTAAGAGTTGCAAACCGATCCGCCAATTAAGAATGGCCTTTCATTCTGCTAAAAGTACTCCCGTAAAGCTACACTCTTGGTAAAATATTCCTATTTGCATCAGAACCAGCCTCGATATGGTATCAGAAATGAAGAATTAGTATTCTGGAGATTCACTCTGTGAATTTGTACCCACAAATTTGATTAATTTAAATTAACGCAAGAAGGAGTGATGTCGCTATGTTGCAGAACTGTTGTAATTTGTTACATGGATGCTATTCAGTTAGCTTTTCTAGGTTCACAATTATTATCATTTTTGTGTTAAATATATTTATAAAAATATTTTTGATGCAATAGAATAATCGAACCCTTTCCAATGAATTTACAATTCTTTCCCGGTGATTTACAATACTTTTCCACTGATTTACAATACTTTTCCACTAATTTACAATACTTTTCCACTGATTTACAATACTTTTCCACTAATTTACAATACTTTTCCACTAATTTACAATACTTTTCCACTAATTTACAATACTTTTCCACTGATTTACAATACTTTTCCACTGATTTACAATACTTTTCCACTAATTTACAATACTTTTCCACTGATTTACAATACTTTTCCACTAATTTACAATACTTTTCCACTAATTTACAATACTTTTCCACTGATTTACAATACTTTTCCACTAATTTACAATACTTTTCCACTGATTTACAATACTTTTCCACTGATTTACAATACTTTTCCACTAATTTACAATACTTTTCCACTGATTTACAATACTTTTCCACTAATTTACAATACTTTTCCACTGATTTACAATACTTTTCCACTGATTTACAATACTTTTCCACTGATTTACAATACTTTTCCACTGATTTACAATACTTTTCCAATGTTTTACAATACTTTTCCACTGATTTACAATACTTTTCCACTGATTTACAATACTTTTCCACTGATTTACAATACTTTTCCACTGATTTACAATACTTTTCCACTGATTTACAATACTTTTCCACTGATTTACAATACTTTTCCACTGATTTACAATACTTTTCCACTGATTTACAATACTTTTCCACTGATTTACAATACTTTTCCACTGATTTACAATACTTTTCCACTGATTTACAATACTTTTCCACTGATTTACAATACTTTTCCACTAATTTAGAAAACTTTTCTACTAATTGCGATTCTTTTTTCCCTAAAATTGCACTACTTTTCGATGCTATTTTCTTGCCATTTCCCAGAACATTCTTAAAACATTTCCCGACTATCTTTCAACAGTTTCTTAAATTTTTCTAAGCCCAAATACCTAACCCCTCCCTCCCCCCCCCCCCTCTCTTATAAATATCAATCTTCTTCATTTATTACTTGATGTTCATAACGCAGCATGATCGTAACTCGTAAAACTGAAGTCCTTCATATATTTATCGCCGTTTATGGGAGATATTTGCCGCTATAGCACTTCATCAGAGCGACACCGAAAGTGTCTATGGCTTTCACGTGGATATCATTATTAAACTTTATAGCTGAATGGAGTAAAGTCTGCGTGAGGAAGTGTTCCGCCGTTTAATATTCTCCTATAATGACTGTGTTCAGATCCATATATTTACATGTTAATCTTGTGTATCCGAATTTTCCATCCTGGCGCGTTCATAGAGATAAAGTTGGTTGTCAATTGTAATTTTACTGTTTATTGAAATTGAAGAAAGGCAAGACGTATGTACTTCCAATTCGAAACTAAGAAAATTATAGAACACAAACTAAGCACCCATTTACCATAGGTTTTTTCAAGCCTATTGGTAGCTAATTAAAACTCTATTTAACCCTCTAGCGGGCAAGTATCACACGAGTGATACACCATTATTTTCAGTTCATTATTTTTCTCGCATGTTTTTCTACCATTTTATTGTAATAAAAAAACACAGACAATAACAGAAATTGTTGTCTTTCAAATAATCAATAAAAAATACAATAGAAAATATTTGTTTTCAAAATGAAATTTTTTTTTTAAATATATAAAAGAAATTCACAAGAATAAAAAACACACAAAATTCACAAAAAAATTAGAACAATCTGATGAGTTTATCGGTAACTGCCAGCTACAGGGTTAAAGGAAACATAAACAGAATAGCTTATATGGCAGTATATGTTCTTTAATGTACTTCAACTCGGAAGGTATACTTTTGATTTATATTGTAATTATTCGAAGAAAACCACAAAGTCGCCCACGTTCTCAAATAGTTATGTATTACATAATTGCAAATATATTTTATATATTGACATCCGATTTTATCAGTGGTTTGTATTTTTATTGATATGTTGCGCATATTTTTGCTGTATTTTTGTATTTTCTACAGAACCTTATTTTTAAAGACAATCTTTTTCTAAATAAACGAAAGAATATCATTTTGTATAATTTTGTATAATGGAAAAATATTGTATTTTAAACGAAAAAAAATATTTATATCTCTACAATATTTTTAAATTCAAGTATAATGTGGTGAATTTTACTTTCCCGTAGAAATAAATTCTTCGAACGATTTCAAAAATCCCCTTCTTATACAATACTCATTCCATACACGTGTGCCAGATTCAGGTCAAAGAACAAATAAATTCTGACCGATAACAAACAAAAAACTTCACACACGATTGAGTTATCGTTCAAATCTTATCAAAAGCCAATCTGATAAACAACAAAGGCTTACCTCCTACCAACATTCGAACCGGTTTCCTATATTTCGACCATTTGAAGCCCAATCGATGCTTTGTTATTTACGGAGTTATTTTGGCCAGTGCCAACAATGTATATTACTCTGCCTCCTTAGGAGTTCTTTGGCTCTATAGTGGGTGGTTTCTCCAATATGATTGAGCGAGCGTTTGATGATGTAATCTTTGTTGATGCAGTAACTTGTTAGTGACATAACAATGGTATATACTAAACTTGAATTTGTTTATTTCCTATAGATTTGTTCTTTTTAAATGTTATCGTCACTTTGGTGATGCAATCATGTCTTAGTGACTATTATTATATGTTAAGTTCAAATTTGCTTATTTCATATGGATATGTTCTTTTTAAAAATTTTATACATTTATTTATTAAAATATTATTACTTAGATATTTATGCATTAACAACCGAGTCAAAAAATCACGTTTTTCATTCATATTTTATTTTATTTATTCTAATACTATCATTATTTGAGTAATTATTTTTATAATGTATAATTTTAATGAAATAAGTTACCGATGTAATTTCTTTACTAATTCTTATATTATAGATACGCGTGAAAGTTATTTTAAAGCACTTCCGTAAAATGAATGAAAGAAAATCTTTTTGTATCTCATCTTTCTACACTTAGAGAACATGCTAATTGAATTTATTTCCGCATACATAATTACAATTTAATACAGATAAATAGCGGTCTTCAGTGTACTGACTGATGCGTATATTATCTTTAATGTAAGAAAATACTTTAATCATATTTAATCCAGAATTCTCACTGCGTAACAAAAATAAACTATTCCTAATTCCACATTTCTTAAATAATCTCAATCGATTTAAAATAAACGTAGCAATTGCTTCTAATTACCTATTTGCTTAAGAACATACTATTCCCAATACTCTTCATCCACCTTAATTAGTCTTCTGTTAAATAAAAATTGAAGTCTCTTGAAAGCCTCGGTCCAAGATGTCCGTTCAATTAAGTCGCTTAAATATCCCTAATGTCCTCATTTGGGCTAATGCTTTTAAATAAATTTGAAAAGAAGCTAAATTCCAAGGAGATTCTCTGGAGATAATAGAGCAGTCTGTAAGAGAAATTAGAGGCAGATGACAGGAGAGACTGCTCGATAATTAGGCAAACATTATTCCTGGGAAAATAAACCCAGATAGCAACCAAATAAATTGGCTTATTTCCAATTTTATTGCTTGAAGAAAATGATTTTTTTAAAGATTGTAGAACTGTGAATATGAGAATATTCCATTATTTCTTTATTTAAGTCATTATTTCTTTATCTATGGGATGTTTCCGATATAACTTGAAAAGTTCCAATGCCTCGATGGGAATTGAACACAAAGATTGTTGCTAGAATTTACTATTTATCATTTTTTGTTAAATTATCTCATTCAACAATACATATCTGAAGAAAATCCTTTACAGAAATATTGAGCAAAGTAAAAGATAAGTTATTCTAAGCGTCAATTTAAGAAGGCTTTAAAGTAAGAGATGTATTCATAATATAAGACGGTATAAGCTGCTAGGAAAACACGCTGATGAATCTGCAGGAAGCTGCAAAAGTCTTGGGCACTTTTCAAGTCCTCATATCTGCTGGACTATCATTGGTAGCAAGATGAAACTGGTGCACTTTAAAAAAAAATCAAATCGGGTTGGCTCTTAATTATCTGTCAGTTCCCCCTTCTCGGACGCGTAAGAAAAAACGATATAATAATATTTATTTAATTTTTATTTTAATTGGTATCCATGATACCTGCAGATATCATGGTTACCAATAAAAATTAAAATTGAATAAATATTATTATATCGTTTTTTCTTTCGTGTCCCGAATTGGGAATCTATTCAATCCTCGTACGTTCTTCCTAAACCAAATAAATTAGGTCATATATTAGCTAGTTTATCTAAAATTGTGCATCATATCATCGGTAAATTATAGAATGAATTAGTTTTAAATATTGAGAACTCAAATTAAAATCAATATATTCTTCTTAATTTTTCGGTTCTTCAAAATAGGCGCAACTGATTCATGGGCCTTCGGGTCCAGCACACGAGCGTCTTTTGATGTCGGTCAATTAACGCATGACCCTAAAATAGCTCACATGCGTGTTTTGGACGCACGTTATAGAAGTTAAAAAGGGTCAGTTTTGGACGCTAGAAAAAGTAGCTGCATCAGAAAGTCAATCATGTGAGCCTAAGGTTTGCCTACCAAAACTATGTGAATCCATAACGCATATATACGAATACCAAATAGGATAAATAATCTATCTAAATTTTGACCGTCTCCCAAAGTTAGGTTCGTTACGGATAGACTTTTTATCCTTATTTGTTCTTCAATTTTCCTTAGAGAATATTTAACTTGATATGGCTAATTTCTTTTCTCTGTAGACATTCATTACATTAACTTACATTACATTAACTCTCTCACTGGGGACGAAAGTAAAGCTTAAATGACAATCGGGAGCCTAACTTTTGTTCCGTATCAAGTAAATATAAAATGTGCCTTTAATGGCCTTACTTGATAATTCTTTGTGCTCACTTTAGCCAAATCCTTTAGGAGATTTTTCCTTTCAATATTCAGTCTTGCCGTAAGAGATAGAAGCTTAGAGATAAATTTGTTGTGGGAATACATGTGGAATTTAAATCAATTGTAGGTAAAGACAATTTGACGTAAATAATAAATATTTGAATAGTATTAGTACAGTAGAATTCCTATATAGTGGACTCCTCTATAGTGAATGTAGAGTCCTGAGTAAGAGAATTAACCCGTATAGTGAACAAATTATCTTCATTCTTCCATGAATAGCCTTCAGTTTTGGAGATCTGATGCCCCTTTTTGGGCAGACTTAAGAAAATTTGTTCACTATACGGGATAATTCTCTTATTCAGGACTCTACAATCACTATAGAGGAGTCCACTATAGAGGATTTCTACTTTCATCTCAATAGTCTTGTATGCAATTAAAAGAAAGTGAACGTGTGTATTAGCAAGTCATCAAACATCATGTACACAAGGCAAACTACTTTTTTTACTCATGGTCAATTATTCTCGATCTAAGAAATTGATAATGAATTTATGTCGTTTTATACTAATAATAAAAGGAAGAAAATAGCAACCATTTAATTAGAAATTCAAATATTTAATTGAAATTTATTTCAGGCATTGAGATTTTTTATGTTGAGAAGAATATTTAGTATTAAAAAAAAGGATATAAACAGTTATTGAAACGAAGATACAGAGAAATAGGGAATCTAAATAAATTCTAAGGTAAGACAATTTGACGTAAATATATATTAAATTATAGATTTGAATGGTATTAGCTCAGTATTCAAACTACGCATGTATGTATTGGTAAACTCCTAGTTCACGTCCCTAATTGATTTAGGGACGTGAACTAGGAACCTATCCAAATACCCTCTTCTTAGTTCACGTCCCTAATTGAGTTAGGGACGTGAATTAGGAACCGATCCAAATACCCTCTTCTTAGTTCACGTCCCTAATTGAGTTAGGGACGTGAATTAGGAACCGATCCAAATACCCTCTTCTTAGTTCACGTCCCTAATTGAGTTAGGGACGTGAATTAGGAACCGATCCAAATACCCTCTTCTTAGTTCACGTCCCTAATTGAGTTAGGGACGTGAATTAGGAACCGATCCAAATACCCTCTTCTTAGTTCACGTCCCTAATTGAGTTAGGGACGTGAATTAGGAAGGGGGTATTTGGATGAAGTATGCTTTTTCACATGTAGTCCAATCTCGAACTGACAGCTCAATATCGAGTAAATTCAAACAGCATAACCATCAGATATCTTAATTTTTTTTCAAAACGATGTTGAATTTTAATTTAAAATATTCCATTTTGGTATTACTATGTAGTCAAGATACCAGATTTTCTTTCAATTAATATTTCTTAGTGCAATATATTTTAATCAGACAAAAGGAAATTAAATGTAAGAAAAATTATTTTAAAAATACCCTCTTCCTAGCTCAAGTCCCTAAATGAAAAAGGGACGTGAACCACGTATTGTTCAAAATCTATGAAATTGTGTTTCTAAACCAATTTTAATTATGGCTCCCTTTATTGGTACATAAAGCACTGCAATTTGCTCAATTAATTACCAACGATTAAATACGGCTATTTTGGAACACAATCGCTGTTCTGGGCCAATTTTTTCCTGGTTAGCTGTGAAATTTTTAACTGTAATGGAGAAATAGTTCCCTTAGACAATAGTTATTGTCTTATGCTTATTCTGTACTAGCAGATAAAAAGCCGCGTTTTCACTGCCCAGCTTACGCCTCTTCAATTAATCACGGTTAAATGAATGTAAGGCGGTAGAAACGCTTGTATAGACTGCAAATTTCCTTTCCATTCATTTAACCGTGATTAATTAAAGAGGCGTAAATTAAGCAATGAAAACGCGGCGTTTTAACTGTTAGTATAGAATAGGCCTTATGAATATATTTTAAGGTAGAATTAAGATTAGGTGGCTCTAGGCACACCAACAATAAACTCTCTCTTGGATTCACCGTTGGAGAGGCTTCAAAATTTAGAAATTGGAGAGTCTTGGCAATGATGGAGTTTTAATCTCCTTCGAAAATAAAGAAAAGAAGATTTACGGATGAAGTGTGGGAATTTTGGCTCAGAGTGTTTAGATTGTAAATAAATATTATGATAAGATCGGTTTGTCACACTCGCCAAATATTTTCAAGAGAAATATTCAAAACTCAATGGTGAAATTTTTTTGAGGAATATCTAGTCATCATCAGGAACGGTAGAGAAAACCGCCACTAGATAATTAATTTCATCACCAATTAGTATTTTTTGTGTATCTACCAACTGGATATATTTTTTAGCCTATATTTATTATCATGATATATCTAAATATTAATTCAATAATTTTTAATTATATTTTAAATCTGTTGATGAACGATATATACTATTTACTTGGAATAAACTATTGCTGACAACTTTTATCAGTGTACATAAAATTGATCAATTTAAATTACCGTCTTTTTTCAACTAGACTAGTGAGAAATAATATTATTTAAAGTTAAAATCTAGAACCAAAAAATAATGATTATTACGTAGTTCTACTTGTCTTCTATACTTACATAGCACCTCTCAGGAAAGAAAATTAATTGGAATTCACTGAAATTCTTCAAATACCATTTTAAAGAGGATATAACAAAATCGTTACAATATTCAATATCATCAATATTATTCAAATCTTGAAATTCTAAACCATTTTTTATGAGACGATAATTTATTTTCTAACTGCTCATTTCTTTAAGCAGTGTTTGAAGATTAGTGTTTAAAGCAGAAAATAAAACTAAATTAATGATAGTAGTACAAATCAGGAGAATTTCTATCAGTGGGAACAATATGAGTTTTCTGTGAAGTGTTTCCACCAATCAAACTTATGAGACTCTACTTCAATTTGTAATCTCATAACAAGTCAAAGGACGCTCTATTCACAGATCAAAAACTTTTCTTTTATTTAAAAGAAGAAAACTTATTCTGAGATAACAAAGTTTATTTTCTCTGACAAAACTAATGAAATAAATCCGTTGCTTCTTGACAACTCATATTTGCATTTCATTTTACAACCAGAGTTCTTTCTCTGATATTTCATGAGGCTTATCTTCTGTTTGTGATTGAATTAGAACACATCACTCTCCACTTGCTCAGATCTATCGGGAGAACTTTACCAACTCCTGATTTTACTGCAGTGAACTTTCATCGATCTTCAAAGGATACAGAAAAAGGCCCTAAAATGAACAAATTCGAATAAGTTTTCTCATTTTACAAATGGAACCGTACAGGATGACATCAAAACAATAATAAGAAACCAAAGTTTGGGGCTATAAATGGATCAAATTGGTTCTACTGGCCCTTCTGTGACACTCTCACTCTTTCTCCATCATTAATATCAGTTATAAGTTTCGATCTGAAAACTAACCTCATTATACTAAATTATAAACCGAGATCTAACTTTTTTCTAACGCTAAAACTACTGTGCTATTGTGAAAATACAAAGAATTAAGATATAATGTATACACTATTTCGTCATTGAAGATGGTAGACCAGGACAGTGATGTTTAGTTGTTTAATTGAGATTCAATAATGTGAAAATTATCTCACTTGTTCCTTGTCTAGTGACAGTTATCACAGAGTAGCTTTTCTATATCCATGAGCTTTGTCACCACCTGCTGGTAGGTGACTTTGTTATCTCAGTAACTTTCATTTCTGGCTTCTTCTTCGGTCCCTTGTACTTATTTTTCTTTTCCCATCAGCGATATGTTATTTACTTCCAAAGTCACAGGTTACATACCTTATAGATAAATTAATTAAGTATAGTTTAAATGACCTATCCAAAGGTACGTTGGTTCTAATTCTGTTTAATAGTAAGAATTAGGGAGGAATTTTATGGATTAAATTAAGAATACCATGCACACTCATTATATCCAATAGATAACAATAGTATAATTTAATCATCGTATAGGGAATCATATTTGCAGATCAATTTGTCCCTTACTCAACGTTAAGAAAAATAGGTAATGTAAAATATTCCACCTTTCATATATAAAGCTATAGCTACAACTAACATATCTATAATTGAATTACCATAACTACCTAGA
Source organism: Caprella mutica (assembly GCA_947561585.1). NCBI lineage: Eukaryota > Metazoa > Arthropoda > Malacostraca > Amphipoda > Caprellidae > Caprella > Caprella mutica. Next base: position 436,933 of record CANNZV010000798.1, read on the forward strand.
TGATATGAAAACAATCAGTTAAAATATAGGTTTGGATAGTTAAATAAGATATCTATAGTAACATTTGAATTAATTATTTTTTCACTCAGTTTCAGTTTGATGTTATGAGTGTTTTCAAATTCTAATAGGTTCCTTAACCCTGTACTTTGACTCAATATTTTGATTTCAACTAATTTTTTTCATTCCTACTTTTCTTATATCAATAAACGATATTTATTTTTGTTTTGAAGAGGCAGTGCAATGATGGTTAGTTGTTTAATTGAGTTTCATTAATGTTAAAATTATTTCACTTTTTCCTTAATTAGTGACTGTTTTCACAGAGTAGCTTTCATGCTTCTATGAGCTTTGTCACCACAGCTGATTGGTCACTTTGTTCTAGGAGTGACTTTAGTTTCAGACTGCTTCTTCGGTCCCTTGTACTTAATTTCCTTTTGATTTCAGCGATATGTTCTTTGGTTCTGAAGAAGACGTATAGTTTAAAGGACATATTTAAGGTTCAATTATAGGACGTATATAACGCTATGTTGGTTTTTAATTACAACCCATTGACTATGCACATTCATACTATCCAATACAATAAGCCCTTTCACGCGCACCCCTTTCATTTCTCTGGCACCCCCTGAGCATTGTTTTGCATTTAAATAAATTGAAAAGCTACAATCATAATATTTGTTTGCTATGATGTGAGAGATAAAAATGAAAAAGAAAGGAAAATGATTATTTTAAATATTCTTCATGTATTTTCTGCATGTTTATAACAGCAAGAACCAAACTAATAAGTAGCATAAAACACAGCAATCCCAAGCAACCCTATAAACATTCCAGGCCCCAAAGGGGTGCTGCGCACCCCCGTTTAAGAACCACTGCACTAGAAGAATTATCAGAAAAGCTGCGATGATCATCATGTTCTAATGTAAACTGTTTTCTAATTCTAAATTCCTATCAATCTTAAATTTCACAAATTTGACTTCAATGTACCTGCATTATATTCAAATGATCTACTAATTTTACAAATAGTCACAGTGGCCCTGTATACTGACTGCAATAACACATCAATATCACTCTGATAGAACTAAATCATTTTGACTATACAATAAGTAGAAAAACACTATTTGACCTATACAGGCAACTGTAAGTTTATTAAAAATACAGTTGTTTGCTGTGTGCCATCTGTGATGAATACTAAATACCTTTTTAACATTTGAAAATTTGCAAACTTTGACTCAATATTCTCAGTACTGCTTATATTATACACTATAAGAACACCTAAAGTTATGACAATGCACTATCAGAATTGCTTATATTATAAATAATTTATCCATATTTTTCTTAAATAACAATTACTTGGTTATTCTTTGAATCTGATAATAATAAATCATTAATATTTTTTTCGAATAATCGTTAATCATCTTTATTAATTAATTACAAAGGCGACGATTTAGATATCCAAAGCTATCGTTAGATTAGATCTGAAAATAGTTTATATGAAAAATTACTCCTATGATTAAAAGAAAAATCTTAGGTTTTAAATAGTGTCGTTACAGAATTCTATTCATTGATATATAAAATATGGAACAATAGAAAAGCGAAAAATTGATTGTTCCCTTTTATAGAAAAAGACCAGGTTTCGAATGAGACGGTATTTTCAACACTCCCTATTGTTAGACGAAGGTTTAAAGAATTCATAAAAAATCTTACAAATATATTTATACATAATGAGTATATATTTCATAAATTAAAATCTATATTGATTATCATAAGTAAATCAACTTATACAAGAACAAATTATTTGTGCTTACATCAATACCAATTCTTTTGAAAATCTGTTATTTATTACCGGAAGAATACACTATTTTCACTAATGTCCCTATATTTTCTTGAAGTTTCAGCATAACAAACTTCATATTTACGTAAGTTTAGTAGTAATAAATTCCAAGCTTTAATGGCTGATCGACATGCAAATTAACCATAAAAATTGGCGATACCTACCTCATGAAACGGGGATAATAATTTTATAACTCAGCACTGAACACGGTAGTCTATGTCACATCTTCTACTTAATAGAATTAATAATGTTCCTTTTGATTGGAATATTAATATAAGAACCTATGGTTAATTCATGCACATATTGTAATTATGTTAGAACATTACATAATTAATCGAAAATACAGTTATATAAATTATCCTGTTTCTTTAGAAAATAATCCAGACTTCGTTATCTGAATTTTCCTGTTATTCAAATTATCCGGATGTTTAAATTATTCAAATTATCCGGATGTTTAATTTATTCAAATTATCCGGATTTTTAATTTATTCAAATTATTCGGATGTTTAATTTATTCAAATTATCCGGATGTTTGATTTATTCAAATTATCAGGATGTTTAATTTATCCGAATTATTAAAAAATCGAAAGGAATTTTTGTTATCCATATATTATAAAAAATACACCCAGAAAAATTCCATTCGATTTCAATTCGCATTCGCTAAACGTTCTCTCATGTTTCGGGCCTCGATAGTTACAGAAGCAACAAATTGTCTATTTATCTTGTCTGAAGTTTGAATGATAGTAATAAAATGTTCTACACTGGTATCCATCATAGGCTCATTTAATATTCAGTGAAAATGCACCTAAAAACACCTCGGCTAAGACGGATCAAAAAGTTCTTTGAGGCAAATTTACATAATGGAGACCGTGGGATGGATACCTTCTGTTAAGATGGCGGGGATAGATGGATATCTGGTGGCAGATTAGAGGGATGATGATGGTGAAGACTATGTGCATAGTATTATTTAATGGGACGGGAACGCTGTATCTATTGAAGCTTATGTCAGAACTGAAAAAAAATACTAGTTTTCAAGGCTGCGAAACTCCAATATTGGAGTCTTTTTCTTGATTGGCTCTACCTGAGTCAATCTGACTATGAATTAGGAGTCAATATGACTCTTGTTCTTGAGTAAAATATTAGAATGAGTCAAATTGACTCACATTTAAATCATGTTTTGGGACAAACTGAAATCTCAAACTTTGAATCAATTCGACTCGTACTTTTTTCAGTTTGCTCTTAAATGCTATATTATGTCACTAATGGTTTCTCTACAATTTTGCTTAGTCATCTATATTAATGTGTTAAAATATTCAATGGAGAGACTTCCTAACACCTTCCACACTAGATTCATTCGAGAGAAAAATTAAATTCTGGTCGACGTTTTTTATAGTGTATAACAATATAGATTCAACATTAAATAATGTTTGCTTTCTATTATTAAGATCATATATACAGTATAATTTTAAAACCTTTCAAGTAATACAAATTCTACATATAAATTATTACATTTAACGGCTATATTACAATGAAAATGAAGTAATATTTAACGTTAATTTTAATTTCAATTCACAGAGGTAGATTAAATTAATTCACAACAAGCTATTGTACTCATATCCAAATCCGTTTTTGAATCTTTTTTATAATGATAACAATATCAAGAATGTGTCAGTGGCAGAAGTACTTCCTTAGAATAAACGCTGTCATGATAGTGACAAGACATGTCTCCTTCCAAACAAGATATTATTATAATGTCTCTGCCTAGACAGTCATACGTGCAGATAAGGATTTAGTCACTAAATTTCTCCATATTATTGCAGCCCCATTGCACTTACCAGACTATTTAGCAGCTTAGGAAGATTTCGCAAGAGGCGTTTTTTTTCATGCCACAGTAAAAAATACCGCATGAAAAAACGCCCAAACTATAAGTGAACATACAAGACACATACATTTTTTCAGTCGTAGCGTCTTTTCATGCTGCATTTTTTTTGCTGCAGCATGAGAAAAACGCCCATGTGAAAGGGGCCGTAGGAAGATTTTAGTTACAAATAGTCGAAAGCCTTTGTGAGGATCTGCAGCACTTATTTTAAATGGGTTCCTTATTTTTTTAAAGATCGGTTAACGATACATTTATTTACAAATAATCTTAAATCAAATTTATTCATTGCAGAACTATGAGTTACATGTTACCATCAAATTTGACCTGATAATAATTTTTAATGAGTAATTGATGATGAATAGCAAACTAATATATTTTGTGAATTTATCCGTTTTTAGTATGTCAAAAATCCACATTGGATTATTATTTATTGATTTTCTCTACATGAGTCAATCTGACTATTAATTAGGAGTCAATATGACTCTTGTTTTTGAGTAGAATGTTAGGATGAGTTAAATAGACTCACAATTTTCTCAGTGATAGCAACCGAATGGCTTCAGTGACTACGACTACAATCAATAATTCAGGTGTGATTTTACAGTAAAGAAAAGAAACATGGTGATTATTAGTGAACTATTTCAATGCGATTTTAGATATTTAAAAGCTGTTATGAATACATTGAAGGAAAACTCTTGAAATGATAAGAAATTTCAAAACTAAAGAAATTTTAAAAATGATGAGAATTTTTTTAAATATACCTAAATAGTGACAATTTCAGAAAAACCGTCCTCAATGATAAAAAAAAATACTTCCGATTCTAAACGAATTATGACAATTGCAGAGAGATTTCAAAAATCTGATCGTTTCATGAAATAATTCACTCTTGAAAGCGCAGTAGAAACAGTCATTCACGGTGTTGGTACAAGAATGTCTGCAGAGTGACAGTACGAAGCTGAAGGTTGTAAATATGTCTCAGGCTCTCATTTCTCAATCGAAAGATACTTCAATCCGCCATTGGAGTATCGACAAGATTGCAGTCCCTCAACTTAATTTGGAGAGTGAACTGATAGAACGCGAATCAACCGAAGAAAAATCCAAAACTTGAAGGATGAGCAATAGCGAGCACATTGAATAATAATTGTTATTGAATATAACATTTGTACAATAGAAAAAATAAAGATATTACATCCTTTCGAAGTTCCAAACAATGAATTTTTTGGGCAAGTACACAGCTAATTGATTGTAAATTTTATACCAAAACTGAAGTAAAAAAACGTATACACTGGAAATTAGAAAATTGCACGGGCATATATTGAATTGATGTTAAAGCACACTCTTTTGTGTGTATTTATATGTATGGAGCTAGAATTCTAGATATATTCCTATAGTTCACGTCCCTATTTAATTTAGGGACGTGAACTACGAACCGATCTAAATTCCTCCTTCCTAGTTCACGACCCTAATTGATATCAAATCATTACATCACATATCTCCCCCTTCCATTTAAATTTAAAATGATTTTTAAAATATTTATTTCAAAACTTCATTTTCAATTAAACAAATCTAAAATTTAAAAACATAAATCCCATTTTAATCAATCCTAAAATTCAAAACATTAAAACTCAAATTGAAAAATTCTAAAATTCAAATTGAACAATCATAAACATCAAACCTATAACTGCAAGAATTTTAAACATTTATAAATGGTTTAATTCTATTTCTAATAATTCCTTTCTTCCCCTCTTTTTATTTCTGAATGTCGATATTAAATAGAGTCTTCAGAAATCCAAAAAAGAAAATATACTATGTATATAAAATATTTCAAACTTACATATAACATCAAAAATAGTATGAATACACATCAAAACTGAACTTAACATATTGTGACATTTTTGCTTTAAATCATCAAAAAAATTATTTCCATTTAACTTGTAAAATTTAATTTGATTCAAACAAACATTAAATTCACTTCTTTTTTTACGTTAGCTTTAATAAAATTATTTTACTTTCCAAACAAATATTAAGTGTCACACTTAAATTAAACAATGTTCCTTAATTATTCATAAATTAACAATTTTGAAGTTTTCTGACATGATTATAAATTTGTTAAAAAAAATTATTTTTAATAAACATATTACATCATAAACATTATATGAAGTTCCTTAATTTCATTCAAATTCTGTGTCGTTTTATTTTAAAAGCAATTATAATTTCATTACTTCATAAAATATTGTTTTTTCAATATAATTATCATAATGGGTTCACTGACCTCTCTAAAATATTCTTAAAATTAACATTGATTCAACAATCGTGCAATTAAAATTAACATCCTTCCGTTAAAAAATAGAATTTCTATCTTTTAATTATTTTATTGAATAAAATTTACTATTAAATTCATCTTCAGAAAAATTTCAAGTTCGTTTAATATTTTACTGCAAATTAGTTATAAATATAACCTTTTCATTTATGTATATTAATTTAAAAATAGTTCATTCCTGCAAATTCCTAATTTATTTTGACTCTAAAATTTTCTAATCATCAAAATCTAATTAGTATTTCAAAATGAAAAAATATTTATTTCTAAATATTCACTTCTAAATATTCACAAATATTCACAGTATGAATATCAATTCATCTGTATTCAATTCATATGCTCACCTAATAGACCGCGTACTTCTATTAAGTAAACATGCTGAGTCATCAATTAAAATAATAATTAAATGTTGCGTCTGTTCTTTCTGTTATGATTCAGTGATTTAATCTGCTGATCATTAAAAAGCTATAAAAGTTTTTGATAATTTTCATGTGGTTGTGTGGATTTGTGGTTCTTTTTGTTTCTTGACTCCTTCGATGTGGTAGGTGTCCTTCCTAGCGATACGTTCATGACTTGATCAGCAACTGTTGGATCTGCGTTCTCCATCTTTTTGATATGGGAACACTGTGATGGTTCCTCTGCTGTCCGTTCTTCTTTCTTCGTTTTTTGAATTCTGTAAACAGAGAAAATATTAGCATTTGTGACCCCTGGCATAAATATTTTGTATTATAATTTATTAATCACCCATAGTGATTACTTATTTTCAAATTCACTCTTCAGTATTAATTTCATTTTCTTTGCGAATTCATAATATTAATATCATAGATATTTTAAATATAGACGTAAGTTAATTTATAATCTCATCATTTTTCCTGATTAATGTCTCATTAATATTGCTGATCGATGCAATACTCTTTTATCCTATAAACTGAATAAAACATCTATCACTCTTTTGCATTGTGATATTATTTTATTCCACACACATTTCCTTTCGTGTAACCGTGTCTGCTTTTATTTTTTATGCTGACCCATTCTTACTTCTCACATTCATGTTCTTACACCGTGATACTTACTTGGATCACCGGATGTCTATTTATTAACTGACTCAGACATTTTGAACTATCAACAATGTCTGCTGTCTGAAAATTCCTAGATTACAACTGCTTTTTCGCAAGATAAATTAATACATAATGGCATTTTATCCGTCACTAGCAACATTTAATCTTTTAAAATAGCAATCCCTACTATTCTATCCACTGGTACAGGAGATACACTGACTTTACTAATCACATGCATTCATCTCTACTGCACTACTCAGCGTCATAGTAGTTTCTTTAATCGCACCTTTGCGATATTGTTATTAACCCTTAACCCATATCACACTGGTTACTCATAACATTCTTTAATTAACGTGTTCGACCTTTTATCGAACCTCATTACGGTTTCACTTACCGCTATAACTCATTTGAGAAAATCAAACTTTCTCTGATTCTGTGGTTTCAGCTTTTCCACGAACTATACGTTACGGTTTCAGTTCTACCGAAAACTTTCCTGAGAAAATCAAACTTTCTCCATGGTTTCAGTTTACCACAAACTCCATTACGGTTTCAGCTTTACCGAAAACTTTCCTGAGAAAAATTAACTTCTCCATAGTTTCAGCTTACCACTAACTACTATACGGTTTCAGCTTTACCGAAAACTTACCTGAGAAAAATTAACTTTCTCCATGGTTTCAGCTTACCACTAACTACTATACGGTTTCAGCTTTACCGAAAACTTACCTGAGAAAAATTAACTTTCTCCATGGTTTCAGCTTACCACAAACTTCATTTAACCCTAATTTTAACGTGACATGCACGGAGTTTCACAAATAACCACCGTCTCTAATCACTCACTTGAACATTTTATTTTATTTTTTTCTTTCTCCCGTCTCCTTTATACCTACTTAATGGTTTCATTCCAAATTGAGTCAAACTGACAGTTGCCATATTCGTATTTAACTCATACTTAATTGCTATAAATTTTCCTCCTAACAACACATTTAAACTTCAAGAACTCTCTCTCTCTCTCTCCCCTTTCTTTTTGAATAACAAAAGATTAGTGATTATCATATACTATTTTTTCATAAAAAAAAATCGCCACATATTCTACTTTATCTATGACTTATTTTATCTATCGTTTGGAAAAAAAAATTTATAATGATTATATTCTACTAATAAGATAATCGTCTGCACTGGGAAAATTAATAATTTAATAATATCAAAAAGTAATGGATGACTTATCTTTTTTATTCCTCCTCAGCTCCTCTTCTTGTTCGTCTGTGTAGAATTTCTAACTGGGTATATGACTACCATGCAGTTACTGGTGACCTGGTTACTGTCACTGTTCTTATTTAACTTTTATACTTAAATTTCTCACTAAAATTGTCAAATAGTATTCACACCTTCAACGTGTTACAAATCTTCTCGTTTTATCACAAGTACTATCGTTGTAACTTCACGAAACTTTAGTTGGTGTCTGTACTCAAGGAGTTAACTGCAAGACTGATCAGAAGGTGTTGACTAGAATGACACTAATTGCGATTGTGATTAGAGGATGTTCACTGCACGGTGGCTACCTGCGAACTGTGCTCAGGAGATGTTTTCTGAGCGGTGGCTACCTGCGAACTGTGCTCAGGAGATGTTTTCTGAGCGGTGGCTACCTGCGAACTGTGCTCAGGAGATGTTTTCTGAGCGGTGGCTACCTGCGAACTGTGATCAGGAGATGTTTCCTGAGCGGTGGCTACCTGCGACGTGAACAACGAAGGGGGTAGTCGTACATTAATAATTTGCAGAATTTTAATTTCAAATATTCCTGTTTGAATTATTTGTATTTATAGTTAAGATGCTAAATTTTCTGTCTATTAATATTTCTTAGTGCAATATATTTTAAACAGATAAAAGGTAATTAAATTTAAGAAAAATTAATTTTAAAATACCCTCATGTCCCTAAATGGTTCAAGTCCCTAAATGAAATAGTGACGTGAACTAGGAAGAGGGTATTTGGATCGGTTCCTAGTTCACGTTCCTATTTCCCTTACGGATATGAACTTCGAATTTACCTAATAATTCTTTTTTGTCCGTATAAGTAAGCACAGGAAAGAATTAGCATCTTGCATTTAATAGATTGGTAATTGTAGAAGAAAAAAATTTGTTTGTGTATAAAAATGTCAAAGATATTGACTCAATGAAAATTTCTATTATTATTTTTTTATAGATGATATAAATTAAATAAATATCATTATGTGTATGATGTAGTATTATATGTAGGATACGAGTTAAAATGTAAAATACCGTAGTTTTTGGACACTCATTCACTTTTACAGTACTCGGAAATTTAGTCTTAGGCACACGCTATACTAGCAGTTTCACCGCTGCGTTTTCACTGCCCTGTATACGCATCTTCAATTAATCATGGTTAAATGAATGAAAGGCGGTAGCAATTCGCTAGTATAGTATGCAAATTTGCTTTCCATTCATTTAACTGTGATTAATTGAAGACGCGTAAGCAAGGCAGTAAAAATGCGGCGGTGAAGCTGCTAGTATAGTATGGCCCTTAACCTTTGTCAAGATATTTAAATCAGAGATTTGTAAAAGCTTTTTGGTTTTGTTGGTTCATGATTTTTTTTATTTAATCTATATTTCGATTATAAATAATATTTTATATTTTGATTTAATATAACATAATATTTAATAGAAATAAATATTCGACATATATTGCATAAACATCGAATACGAGTATAATATATTTTTAGATTCATTTTATTTAGATTACTGTAGTCCGCACTTAAATATCGTTTTCTATGATATTGCAAAATTTTCTAATTAGAACTTCTTTTTGGTGCACTGTTTTAAATACTAACTGTAATTTTTATCATGTAACATCTATTGTATACTTATTAAATATTATTGTAATGTTTCAATTACCAATTGCAAATTTAATACCGTAATTGTAATAAAAATCGCATCAAATTATTAATTCTATCCACAAATTTTAAATAATAACTTATTTATATTTTCATCATTATTTAATTCACATCTGCATGGTAATTGTCACTTTTTATCTTTATGGAAACAACAGATGAGGAAAATTGATTTTTTTGCAACAAGCCACTTAATGCACACAGTCATGGATCTGATATACGTTGGGAGTGTTACCTTCCTCGTAATTAGACAGTCCGTTTAGAACAATCTTGTGTACCAAACTAGAACGCCGAAGTTACTCCGTTAAGACAATGTGTATTCCCAGACTGTGGTAACTAAATATTTCTTATGGCAACATATCAAGGAAAATGAAAACCACATGAGATAGCTACCAGATTATTTAATTACACAACTCTTGGAAACTATACAGTTTTTACTAATCTAATTTATTGAAAATAGAATATTAATTTACGAAAGAAATATAAAGCTGGTATGAAAATACTTACATTTATTTTCATTGCAAAAGACAAATTTAGCAATAACTTAAATACAAAAATACAATTAATCTTGCATTAGTGAATAAATAAAACAAAGTGCACATTTAAGAATTTGGAGGGGTAACTGGCCTATTTTGGAAAACGCCAGAAACCTCTACCGATCCATCTACTACACAAATTATTGGTTGAAGGTTAAAGTTTTCATAAATGACTTGTTAATGAACAGGTCAGCCAATATCTCCGATCTGAATCCTACCGAACATTACTGGGGCATCCTTAAATATGCGGTTTACAAAGATGTTAAGCAATATTACTCAAAAGAAGATCTGTAGGTAGATATTCAGATCTTCCGCAAAACAAATCGAGCCTCAAGTAATAAAATTTTTGACAAAATGATGTATACTACTAATTGCAACCTAATACAGGAGTATAGGAGAACGTTCGAAATTGAAACTGAAATAACACCTAGCTAATAAGGTTAAGAAATTTAAAGATAAAATCACTCTATTAATATATTCTTTGAGCAGAGCATTGTGTAACATTATCACCTCTGATTTAAAAACAAAGATGTTCTATGTAAAAAAAAATTATGTTTCTAAAAAGTAAAAGCTACAGCTTTCAGATTAAGAATTGAATCAACATAAGTACCTTGTTGATTAGAAAATAAAATAGTTTTGTTTGTCGATTAGTTTATAGTTAAATCATTATTATGTTGGGAACTATTGGTAGTATTTAATTAATAAATCATTAAGTACTAGCAGTTGAATATAAAATAGTGTAAATATTATCAGAATATTAACACTGTTCATCTTTTTATACTAACTTCAATTAATGAGAACCTTTCTCTAGAACTCTCTGTACAAAAGATAAATTTTATTTTATTTTACGTTGAAAAGAAATGTAACCTTATATACTTTGTAAAGTAATATAATTAAAATTACTCTTTGAAAATTATATTAAATAGCTCTTAGAGCTATAAAAATCTTTGTTTCAAGTTAATTCCAATATATAGTAAAGAGAAAGTGATACTTAACTATTATTATTAATTTCATTTGTTGTACTAAATTAAATATAATTTTCTAACACTCGTGTTATCAAACTTTCCCGTAAAAATATAACTATTAACTAAGCTAAATAAACACATGAATAAAATATTCTAATATATCTCATCAAGTCATTTTGAACTGATGAAGTAAATTCTAATATATCATTTTGACGTCATTGATAACCAATCAAAAAAATTCTGATAAATTTTGACGTCCTTTTTAACTGATGAAAAATGTTCTAATATATATATATGTATAATACATATTGACGTCATTTCTAACTATATAAAAATTTTGTGACGTCATATTAAACTTATGAAGAAATTTCGAATAAATTTAGAGGTCATTTACGATAAAGAAGTTTCTAATAAAAAATTTGACATCGTTTTTAACTTATGAAAAATGTTCTTATAGCTTTTGACGCACTTTTTAACTTATGAAAAATGTTCTTATAGCTTTTGACGCACTTTTTAACTTATGAAAAATGTTTTTATAGCTTCTGACGCACTTTTTAACTTATGAAAACTGTTCTAATAGCTTTTGACGCACTTTTTAACTTATGAAAAATGTTCTTATAAATATTTTCACGTCATCTTCAACTCTCATTTCTAATTAAGTATAATAGATAAAACTATTCAAATAAAATTAATAATCTATGTACAGTATCTGTGTTCTTTATTCATACACGTTTTGAAAAATATAAATTTCCTGAAGTTGTATATTAAATAAGATGATAAAACATTAATGAACTTTTCAAATTTTTAACTCATCTCAATGTAAACGAAATTTAATGCCGATTTGAAAAATGTAGTTCGTAATTTATAGGTAAATTTAATTTATTAAATACTCAGAAATGAAACAATTCTTCTCTCTCCATATAACCTATTTTTCAAATAATATTCCTCTTCCCATAGATAGATCAAAATAAAGAGAGTTACGAAAACACAATTTCTGCTATTCGATCGGGTCAAATCATAAAAATCTAGAAATTATTTGTAAACATCTCAAATTTTTAAAGATTTCAAAATATTGCGGGAACAGAGTTTTCTTCGTAACAACAAAAATAGTCAGTGACGCCAATACTGACGTCATTAACCAATCCTTCATGAGTCATATAAACTGAAGTTTTTTCTCCCATCTCTGTAGTAGGAAAACCTTGTTTCCATTCACCAGCTACGTCACTGGGTTGCGTTAAGCCAGTCACACTTGGTGTCATCCAAATACAGGGGTTTTCCATGTCACAAATTATGGGAACCATAAAGTCCACATTTTTTGTTCCACCGAAGAATTGATGAAATCTAACCGCTATTTCTGTAAAGAAAGTTGAAACAAAACATTATATCAGTTTTCTGACCATTTGCACTACCCATTAATAAAATAGTTATATCATTCACAAAAATTCATTAAACTTTATGGAAATTTAACTGTGGTTGGAGAAGAGTTTATAAACAAAATGAAACTTGAAACCCAACTGTATCTTCTTCAATAGTTGTTGAAATATACTAATTTAAAGATGAGTTCGGTTTTTTGGGACACCCAGTATAGTGATACATTTTGAGTCACAGGTTCTAGATTTCTTTAAAAAATGTATATGATGTGAATATATTTTTTCTGATTTTCTTCATTTAGTTAGACTGAAGTAACGCGCTGATTATTTATTTGGTTATAGATAACCCTTGTTGTGAGAGAAAATATGACATCTATTATCTACTGACCTCTGAGAAGTTGAAGGTAGGCAGGCCTCTCCACCGAGTCTTTTGGTAAACATTTTGATTTTGAGCCACATAGCATATTCTGCCATGTATGAGATACATCATGTACATAATCGATAATGAAGCATCCTGTTCCGTCATTGTAATACCAAACAAAATCTTTTTCTGTAAAGAAAAGGACATTATTAAAATTTATAAACAGAAGAATTGGTGTAATTGCTATAGTTAATGTTCTTTTGTTATGAACTAGTTACTAATTGGCGCGATGTGTTAAAAGCCTTCGATTGGCATACCATATACTTGAGAATCACTGCTTTTATTTTTAACTGTATAGGGTGTCTGTCTTAATTCGTCCACTAATCAGTCCCAACTGACTAACCAGATGCTCTATTCTTCTGAATCTGAATTATTATTCCTATTAATTCACTATTTACAATTGTGAGATTGCATAGCAAGTTCTTCATTCGTCAATTTAATGTTGGATTCAATTATGTTGTTCAATTTTACGGTCTTCACTTTATTGGTTCTTAAAATATTTTCAACAAAATAATTGAAATATAATTCCGGTAGATGAGATCATCACCAATAAGCATTTCTTCCCTTACCTCCGTACAGCTTCCCTTCATAGCATATAAGAAGCGATTCTGGTTGGTTACCGCACATAGAACCGGTCAATGTAGTACCTTCTGGATAAATTAAAGATTTTCCAAAACACCATGATTCTGCAAATTTGAAAAAGAGAGACCTGAGCAAAAATAATAAAAAGCTACTTATCCATTACTGTCATAAAGAACAATAGTAATAAACACATGCCAGATTCACTAAGTGGGAAATCATTTTAATAATCAATAATAAAGATTTTCATGCTTACAAAAATATTTCATTTTATACAATAATCTAAGCCACAGTTTTTAAATTCAAGTTTTTAATTATTATTTAATCAGAAAATATCGTCTTATTGAAACAGGAAAAAAATTAATATCATTATTCGGTTTCCTCTATCAAATAATTTTCAAATAATATACAAATCAAAATCGAGGAATGATTTGTCTCATAGTTTTATTTTTCAAATGAAATTATTATTTCTGGTTCATATTAACAATGTTACTATTTGTAAACAAACAATAAATTAATACAATTAATTACCTACCATTTTTTATGTAGAAGAAAAGTTGATTTAAAAAGTTTATAGTTAGATGAAACAAGATCTGCTGGATTAAATCTAGATAATTTTTATGACGAATTACACACTGTTTCAGACTATTTACAATGTATATTTCAACCTGTCATTATAATAATATCAAATGTGACGATCATTCCTAAAGTGATTTAGATAATATATCAATATTTTTAATTGTTTTCATTTCATTCAACAGTTTGCATCTTATTAAATATTGACAATATGTTTTTATGCAACGATTTTATTATTACTGTTAGGTATTTGAAAGAATTTATTTTTGTAAAACAGCTGATACATATTTTATTTAATGTAATAAAATTATTATGAATGGAAATATAATAATCATTTCTTATTAGAAAATTTTACTCACTTCTTGGTTTTACCATGTACACCAGAGTTGACGTCTTTTCATTGCAAGGTTCAGCTTGACGGGTGAAGAGAATTTTTGAAGTGCTGCATACATGACGAACCCACATGAACATCGAATCTTCTGATTTGATTCGAAACTGTTAATATTACGCATATCTCATATAAATACAATCGACATCATTTAATTTAATACATACTCTCATCGGTGGCCTTTTCGGCGCACTCTTTAAACGTTGAGATTGCATCTCTTTCGGTCCAATTGATCTTAATAAACTGTGACTCAGATGCTATGTATTTCGTGAACTTAGCAGTTTCATTGGCAAGTTTGATGGAATATACTGGACAGGTGAGACGCTTTGCGTTGACATCAGTTGATTGTGTGGTCAATAATTTCACCTGAATTCATGTTAAATATTACAAAATTAAGTCAATAATCAGTCTATTATTGGTCGCTGTTAAAGAGATCTAGTGGTATAGCATTATTCAATTCAAAAATGACGATTTTGTTTTTAAGATATATAAAAGATATAAATATGCAATTAATATGAAACAAAATATGAATATGTTATGAACTTTCTTCAATCAAAAAGATTATAATTTTAGTTTTTATTGGCTATTTTCAATTTAAATATTTCTTACGTAGTGAGCAGTTCGTCCTTTCAAATCGTTAGCCATAGTTAACTGAATCTGGAAAAATAAACTAAGTTATTTTCGAATTGATATTCTCCATAAATGTTCTTATTTTGATTGATATATTG
This sequence comes from Caprella mutica, assembly GCA_947561585.1. Taxonomy (NCBI): domain Eukaryota; kingdom Metazoa; phylum Arthropoda; class Malacostraca; order Amphipoda; family Caprellidae; genus Caprella; species Caprella mutica. The sequence continues at coordinate 452,475 of CANNZV010000798.1, forward strand.
TTTAATAACCTACCGTGATTTGAACGATCAACAGCCTGAACAATATGGAGACCATCTTGTACAAAAATAATGGATATGACTTGAAAACTATCGAATAATAATTGAAATAAACTGCAAAAGATTATTTTAATATAAGCTAAATTAAAATGACTGTAATTCGTATGCTATATATCACAAAATTTGATGTTCCAGTATCATCAATATCATCAATACAATCATCAATACAATAACTATCTGCAATACATTTTTTTATGTACACTACTAAATTTGTTTTTAATTCAAATTTAATAAATTATATTCTACTTACAAATAATCATATCCGCGAGTATATGTTCTTTTATGAGAAAATATTCGGTAGCTTAAAACACTAGATGTCTTCAACATCTGAATTTCTTCGATAACTAAATTTCTTCAATAACCAAATAAAAACGATTATGATATCCAGTTGATTTCTTTATTCTAATTGTTCAAATCTCTAATACCTACTAGTGGGAAGTGAATTCTCGGTCCACATAATCATCACATCTTCACGACTAAATAAATACGTCAAACTAAAATTTGAAATCACGTAATTCTAAAGTAAAACCAGATTACCTATTTTGAAACCTGTTTTATGACAGTAATAAAGATTCCTAAAAACCTTTTATGCTCTAAGGCAACATATGGTGCCTGGACAATTCGTCGCCAATTGAAAATAAACGAGATATAATTATAATTGGTAAAAATGTATGCATTTAAGGGGAGGTAATTATTTTTTTCAACAAAATAAGTAGTTGATATAATTCACTTCTACCTTATAATTAATAGATAGTTACTAATAAAATTACTTCATATAAATATAATTTCATTTTTTTATTGAAAAGGACAGTACTATCATTCCACTCGTCATTGAATGGTTCGCTAAGTACAAGTCATCCAAATATGTCGCTTTTCATTGTTGATTCAAAAAGAAACCTTAGTTAATGTATAAATTTCAACAACATTCCCAAGGTGCTGAAATCCATCAAAAAGAAAATACAGGGATATTGATAATCATATCTTAAATGTGATCAGCAATTACGATACAAATTTAAAAAAAATTGATGGCCGTTGTCCTGGGACGAATTGTCCGTCGACGAATTATCCTAGCATTGCAATATATATGCCCTGTTTAAACTGATGTATTTAGCGATGTGTTTTTTTCTAAACCACCGGATAAACACATGTGACTCTTTCATATATTAGAGTACATGTGTGCGCTTTCATAAGTTAGAGACATTTGTGAATTAAACTTGAAATTTTATAAGTAAACAATTTTACTGTAATAGCACACAATTTTGAACGAAACAAATATTGATCTAGTGTCAGGGCAAGAATGCTATTTTTTATTTTTATACTAAAAGTTTATTTGTTATTTCATTTTGAGTTGTCAAATTTACTGTTTCAATTTATTGCATTATTTTGAGTTGCCAATTAGTTCGGAATTCATATCTGAGAGGACCAAACTTATCACCAGTATTGATCTGAACTTTGATTTGTTCTGTCGATGCTGTTGATGGTTGAGAATTTGGAGTCCTGTCGGTAAGTTAAACATTTCCTCTATCTCTGTTCGGTACTTAAATTTTTGTTAGTTATAGCTAGTATTTATTGATTTGATATTTAACTTTGAAAGACAATCGTAATAATGATTTTGATAATTATTATACTTTCATATGACTTTAAATTTATTATGCATGTCATTCTGCCCCTAATTTTTGTGTCTCGGTGAGATTTAACGCTTTAGAAAGCCATTTTTTTTCCTTCTCTGTCTTTGAAAATAATATTTAATAACTTTTTTTGAGTTTAAACATCAGTGAAGATATAAAAATCATTTAATGAGATTTTTTTTTTTATAAAAAAAAATAGAAGAGGGCACATATGGCCAGTTGGTCCCATGGGACTACTAAATGAAAGGAGACACGAGTGTCCGTCCACCTGGTCGCTAAAGGGTTAACGCAGTTCACTTACATGTGTAATTCTTTTTCAGCACCACTGCTGAGTCACGCACTAACTTGAGACACTAGTTCGTACTACAGCGCCATTCCTATCTTATGCCTAAACCAGCCTAATATCACTTGAGAAGTCGAAACTTTTTCACTACTCTTCTGATGGCAGTTACTCACCAATCTCTTGAGTTGAGTATTGTGTATAAGGTGTATTCCTGAAACTAGCTACATGGTGCAACAACCAGAGTGCAATCCTTTGTAAGATGTACTCCGATCTCATTTATTAACTTACTAGAATTTGCTGTCTTGAAAGATTAATTGGTCCCTAAATTCAATCCAAAATTCCAACTTTATGAATATTAGTAAATTCTTTAATAGTCTTCAACTTATAAACTTGTAATAAACTGTTTTTTAATTGAAATTTTAGGGATGTAATTTTGTCTTTCTTTTATCCATCCATTTGGTCACCCTAGGGCCTAGGCGAACCTAAATTTTGAAATTATGTATTGACATCTAACCAAAAAAAAAACCTTGTAAAAATTAGAAATAAATCAAATAATTACGAAAAATAACAGAAAACGGATAAAAACTAATGATCCAACTATTTTCTAAGAAATAAACTCGCTGGCTTAATTCTTCTTTCTGAACTATTCACTGTGAATGTATACAAAATCACAAAATCAGGAGAGGTTTTAGTAGGTTGGGTCCACTCCTTCAGAGAACTCAACCCCCGTAGTTCCTGAAGAGTTTTTTTTTGTAAAGATTTTATCCTTCTTGTTTTTACTGGAAAAATATTGTCATTTTTAACATAACAATAATCTCTTTAACAATTCACTAAGTAGCAGAGCACCTTCCGACCGACCGTCGCACTCAAAAAATAGCAAGTGAATGACAATATCAAGCAAGTGAAAGACATGGAAAGTCATAGAAGAAATACATGTGTAGCACAGTAGCACCAGGTATAATTATATCAGATATTTCATGTGAGAATTACTGAATATGATTAAAAAAATCAAAAGATACACAGTTATGACTGAAATATTAACAAACTGCTATCAGATAAATGCATGTATAGTGATCAATAAATTATTTTAATAAACGTCTTGCAACAGTGAGCATTTTTACCGAGATTTTTATAATACATACATATGATTGAGCTAAAAAGCTGTGTACTGTTGAATTTATAATAGATAAAATTATATATATAGCTTTATATATAACACATCAATTGCTGAAATATATCGATATTTACTATTGAGGATATTTAATTCTCAATGTAATACAATTCATTGTTATAAGTTCTAAATAATAAATACAGTTCGTTGCACTTTTCTAATTATTTCATCATTTTCTTATTCTAATAAGATTAAATAAACATTTTCTTTGTAAGAAATTAATCTTTGTTTTGAAGCTAAAAATACAAATAAAATAAATAATAAAATACAAATAAACTTTTATTTTTTAGAAAAACAAATAATTGGTTCTATATAAGTTTATACACTTCTGGTGATTACTGTCTCTTTAAATTATTTTAAACGAAATACAGTACAGCCATTTTAGTTCATATACTATATTTATATACCTGATCAATTCGTACTAGTGTTTTAAATGTGTTTTCTTTTTACAATTTGTTTTTAATTTTATTTCGTACACAATATTGGTCTCATGAAATTGTTAGAGTGTGGGAAAATATATATACGAACTCCTATTAAAACAAGAGTTCATTATAGCTATATTGTATATATAAATATCGATTGTATATTTCGAATTTTATTTTACCCGAACAATGCTGACGAAATTAACATGTATTTCATTGGAACAATTGTCGTCTCTTAATGAAGTACAATTTATCCAGTATTGATGTGTATGAACTGTTTCATGGGAAACTTATATGAATTAGGGAAAAGGTTGGAAACCGTAAAATCACCAATTTTATTTTTATTGTCTAAGATGCATCTACAAATTGTTCTCTACAAGAGTGTGAAAACATAATGCTGGAGAACGGACTACAGCTTTTTAACACTAATTTAAAACAATTCAAGTTTAATTTAAGATAAGTCAAGTTTAATTTCAGATAAGTCAAGTTTAATTTCAGATAAGTCAAGTTTAATTTCAGATAAGTCAAGTTTAATTTAAATTAAATCAAGTTTAATTAAAATAGTTCAACTTTAATTTAAAATAGTTGAACTTAAATTTAAATAGTTCAACTTTAATTTAAAAAAAATCAAATTTGATTTTAAAAAGTT